>ALYI01003815.1:0-28800 GCA_001969225.1 Ceriporiopsis andreanae CBS 279.92 | reverse complement strand
AATTCGTGCACTTTTCGTCCCATTTGGAACGACCTCAGGCCTCAAAAATCGCGATTTTCGTCCGCATTTTGGGAAAAGCTATGTAGGGGATATTCGGGGGTCCTGCGCTGAAGCTGAAGCTTGAAGCTGATGGAGCGCTGAGATCTTGCGAGTCAGATTTCAGACTGACTTTCAGATCAGATCGGCGTCCATCAATACTTCGGCGGCAAAGACCTTCTAGATCGGCCAATTCCACCGTAGAGGTATGCTAGCCTATGCCTTCATATACGACTCGCGAGGAGGCTCATGTAGCCGTATCCGCTAGTCGCTACCCAAGGGTGAGCATGTGTGTACTTATGAGCTTCGGAATCACTCAAGCAGCTCGCAACATGGTAGACGTTCATCAGAATATCAAACCGCAATGCATACCTTGGAGGGGATGATATCCGAGTCCGTTTCTGACGCCACAGCAGGTGGGTCGTCGTCTCGTTTCTCTACCGCCTTGTCTCATACTTCCCCGCGAAGATACGGCCGAGCACCGGCAAGACTTCTTCGTCGACAAGCTCTTGACCAATTACTGCATATCTGGTCCCCTCCTCCACGCTTGCTCTCCGCGCAGTCTCCTTCGCCTCTCAAGAGTGTCTAGGGACGCACACACGATAGTTCGTTCTTATCTTAACACCACATACGATGTTAACAGCCTCCTCCGCCGGTTCTTCGCACACCCTATCGCGTTTCGTACCTTGCAAGCACGTACAGGGCTGCTGATAACGGGATCTATTGCCCTGCAGTTCTTCCTCCGCACCGAGTACGAAGACTCGAACCTCGATCTATGCGTCTCTCACAAGGAGATGCGCGAGGTCGGTGCTTGGTTTCTCGATGCTGGATATCATTTTGTGCCCTGGAGACAGCAGCACCGGGACTTCTTCAACGAAGTGGACCATCCTACAGACGGTCTCGCACCCCACTTTCACGCTAAAGGGTGGAAAAACACGTACACGTTCCAGAGTGGATCACTCTCAGTTCGTGTAATGGCCAGCAGACGTTCACCGATGGAACTGGTTCTCTCCGCATATTCCAGTGAGAGTTATTTTTCGTTGTTCCTTACTGCTTTCGACGCTAATCTGATGTGTCAAGCCTGTGTTTTGAACGTCATCACCTATGAATCAGCAATCTGTCTCTATCCACGAGCAACACTCGAAGACCACAGCTCGCTTCTTCTCACGTATCCCCATGTCCCGCAAGACCTAGTCCAAAAATACACTCGCCGCGGGTTCTATTTCCTGCTGACGGCTTGTCATGATGATCCTGCTTTTCCATTCACTCCTCGATGGATAGGTGATAAGCATACATGGACTATCCATCTGGATACATCTTCGCTCACGCCCACAACGTCCCATAATCACCCCCGACGTCCGCTGCTCTCCAAAGATCCTGCCTTCGCTACAAGTTGGGTCATGCAAGCGAATCCGCCAAAGCTCGAGTTCAAAAGCATGACCGGCGACCCTTTCTTCCATTGGTTTGTAGTTGGCGATGTCCCGCACTGGGCCGCGTTTCTCAATCTTACTTTCCTATATGCAAACAGGTCGCATGAAGAGTCGAAGTTGTGAGTGTTCTGCATGCTATCACGTTCACCTGCTGACTCAAGACTGCAGTTATGACGAGGAATACATCAGGTTCTGTATTCACCTCGTGCTTACCGGGTCATGTCCTGTCGCGTCGGGTGAAGTTCATTTGTTGGGTCTTTAAGTTTGATACTTGCACTGGTCCACTCCCTATAGATTTTGCTTGTATCGATCTGTATTTCAGCTCTCCAAGTCTCTAAGCGTCTCACGAAACGAAGCTTTTCGATCGGTCATGCCATGCGCGACAAATTTATTTCTCATTAGTCGGCTTTCAGTACTTCAGTGTTTGAACTCGTCAAACAACTACCAAGGTACTACGTGCAACGGCTGCGACGTATCAGCGCAGTAAGATTGCGGCACGAGCCTCTGCCTATCTGGCAGCGACAACCCACCCACCGTGCCTCACTTCCGCCCCGTGGATGGTCCCGGCGGTGCCGCCATTGCCGATGGACGTCGTACCTGAGGCCTGAGGTGTCGGCGCAGATACAGACGATGGGCGTGCCCACGTCCATGAACATGAATGTCACCGTGGATGGATGGATGGTTAGATGAACGGATGGAATGGATGGAATGGATGGGCGGATGGTTGGATGGAATGTCTTTGGCTACTACAGGAATGGGCGGAATGGGAGGCGGCGGGTACACAGACATGCCGCTCCTCCCGCCGGCCGCGGCGTTCAGGATGCAGCAGTTCGGGCACCGCGGGCGCTCGCACAGCTTGTCGCTGACGAGGACGCATGGGAGTAATTCGGGGTCGGAGCATAGGCAGGAGTCGGGGAGGGAGTCGTCGTCGAGTGGGCACCGGCATGGATCCTCAAGACAGGACTCGGGGGCGTCGGGACGCGACTCGACGCGAGTCTGGTGCCTCGCAAGGGCACAGCAGTGAGTCGACACGCGACTCGCCATCAAATGCGAGCACGCACCGGTGTCGGTACGTACGCGCCCACCATCTCACCTGGCGGGCGATCGTCGTTCCCGCCGAGCCTCAGGGTCGACGCGCCCTGCCGCGGCGTTATACGACTCCTCTTCGCACGCCCCGTCACCACATGCACCGTCGTCGCACGCGCCTCGCCCTACCATTTCGTCAGGAAAGGGTCTCGTCTAGATGTCACGGACGTTAGCCCTCGCGAGCTCAAAGTCTCATTAAAACACGTACACAACTGTATCATGACAGGCGCCATTTGAGAGTGTGCTTGAAACCAGTAAATGCGTTCATATCACCAACGATCACCAAGTCCGGCCTGTTATATCGTGTTGAGGACGGCGCACGCGGCGGGAGTCAGGGAAAGGCGACGAGACATCTCTCGAGCACACCCGAGCTGGATTTTTGCTACGGAACGCCTTATGCGTCTTGCTCTGAGCGCGGTTCGCGTGCTGACGGGGGAATAGAATATTACGTGCGCTGTGTGTGGTGTCCGACTTTCAGCAATTCTGGTTTGACAGTGAGGAAAATTCGCTACAACTTACCCAAAGCTGCTCGCTCGAAAGTCGCAGAGAAGCTGACGTGGAGGATTGTTGGTAGCAAGGCAAGGCCTAACATACAGGATGGGCGTGCGTTAGTCGGCACTATGACTTGAGGGATCTAGAGAGACTAGGGCACGTCAAATGACGTGAGTCCCAATCGCGAGACGGCCCAGAACACCGAGCGAAGGATGTTGCGGGATGTGCGGTATGCATCAGCGTGTATTCTTTTGCTAACCCATGGACCCCAAGGGCGGTCGTAAAGTCTGTACAAACAATAGCTGGAGGTGTATACGGTGAAAGGTCGCTAGACTGTCGGCTTCTGGAGACGGTGGCCATGGACGGTGTCCCACGTGACGGAGGTCGCGCTCAATTCCAATCCACAACCACCGTTACCACAACACTTTCTCTTTCCCGACTTATTATGCCAGGTGGAAAACCGAGACAATCGGTAGGGCTGTGCGATGTTTTCATTGATAATACTCCCACTGTCTTACCCGCCAATGCCCAGATGTTCGGCTACCTCGCGACACGGACGCCTCTCTTTCGATTTCACCGCCGCAAACCCTGTGAGACTGGCTAGACAGCCATCGTGGACAGTTTGGCACAAATTTATTCGGAGGGTTAGGGGTGCGATTGCCACAGGGGCCCTGAGGGGAGGGGCACGAAGGAGAAGGGGAGGGGCACGAAGGAGAAGGGGAGGGGCACGAAGGAGAAGGGGAGGGGCACGAAGGAGAGGGAGGGGCACGAAGGAGAGCCGGGGCGACCTCGTTCGGGGATTCGGTGAGTCTTCGTGTGTGTTGGTCTACTCCTGTACGTGCACCGGCAGTGGGGAAGTGTCATGACTTGCTTGTGGAAGTACCACGTTGCCTTGTTGTCTTGCTTCTGTCGTGGGCGACGCCGCTCGTGCACCTTGCATTGCTATCGCCCACGCCAATCTCTTCTTTTCTTTATCCGCGTTGCCAGATTTTGAAGCGGTAAGATAGGTACTGACAAGATCCAATAAACAGACCTATGTTGTGGTACCACAGCGGCGACGGGTTCGAAAATTTTCGTCGTGTCCCGGACCTGCATACAAAGGTTTGCAACTCGTACTCCGTATGCCTCCTCACGACTTGAATATTCTCCGAGCAGGATTCAACGTTATCATGCGAATGTAGAAGCGAGTCCTCGATAGCTTGATGCATCCGCCACTCGTCCTCATTGCGTGTCCAGCTGAAGGACGGGGCTGCAACCTTCGACGCGCAAATCGCCAGCGAGTCCTCGATAGCTCGATGTATCCGCCACCCGTCCTTCCTTGCGTGTCCAGCAGAAGGACGGGACTGCAACCTTCGATTTCTGTGCATAAGGTCTAGGTGAGCGACGCAGACTGCCACTGAGAGATGGTGTCCACTGACTGCCGATGTGAACCGCCGACAGTTGTAAACGTCGTACGACGTTTACTACTCCTGGTACAATAGCCGATGGATGCGAGGCTCGGAGCAGTGGCGGCTTCAAAAACGCCGCCGAAGGTCTCTCATTCCAAGCACCAGTCTTTTAAGCAAGCTTTGGCTAACGCTTACTCCCATCTGTAGTGCGGGGGCCCGGATGGCACGGCTACCGTCGATGTTTTCTGCGTTGGCCCTCTATCCAACAGTAGTTCGTGGATATGAGAACCGAAATGGACGGTGTGCGCCTTGATGGCACTCGAGAGCCAAAAGTACGCCACCAGACCCATCGTCCCCGACCATACCACTGATGATGGCGGGATATAGGCACGACCGCGCGTACTTCGACGAGGGCCAACACGATGCGGCCGTGCAGGCCGGTCCGCGATCCTTGTCCTTTGCGGAAGTTCTCCGGAATCAGAATCCGTCGATATAGCTGATTGGCCACACCTCGCATGCGACAGAATAATCTATCGATGTTAGGGGCTGTAGGCTATCCCCCTGTGTCGGGGTCACATGATTCCGTGTGCGGGTGTTGCCCCTGGGTCGCTCGTATCTGTAGCGGAGGCAGTAGTGACCCTCACAAGCCGCGGAGGGCCAAGACAACACCAAAGCCCGCCGCCGCCCCGCCTTGTGTCGATGATCTTAATCGCGGAGCGGCATACACGGGGACCGAGATCGATGTCGCTGCCGACGCTCGAAGGATGTGTAACGTAGGGCCGTCAGAGCTGTTCGACGCCGCGAAACGGCTGCGAAATGGAAATCGACGTGGTGCAGTGCGCACTTAGTGGCCCGCTGCAGAGACTACGAGCCGCTCTCGCAGCACTTCAAGTGTTCAGCGGCTGTGGACGGGGTCGATACAGGTGAGCAATTCGTGCTTGTGCTATTGAGTAAGATACTGACTGCTGCTGTATGCCAGCATCCTAGGAGCGTTCTTTCCAACAATGGGTGATGTCTTCGTACGTAGGACCCAGAGAGCCGGCCGCCGCAGAGAGCCCATGATAACTGGCATCGACCGTCTCACGGCGGGAAGATCTGGCAGCTGTTGAATTTGTTCACATTGTTTCCTGCGACGCCGACGCTGGCCCCGATCGTGGTGAGTACGACAACCCTTGTGCCATCTCTACAGCAGCATCGCTAAACATATGTTCAGTATCACGCAATTTGTACCTAGAGGACCGCTCAGTTTGGGCGAATCTCACAGTCGATTTTGACCGTCTGCTCTGCCCCCGTTTGTGACAGGTCACGCAAACATCCAACAGACTGACCGTCCGAAGCAACCAATATCGTTGCGGCATCGCCCATCACCGGATATGAGTGTGTAGAGCAGCGTGTCGAGTGAGTTGGAGCGGTAAGTGCTGTAGGCATCGAGCGTTTACTGAGTTTTGGCGGTCGTGGCCGCTGAGATCACAGCCGTTCTGTTATGGAAGTCCCCGCTGAAGAACGTGCATCTGGCTTCAGTCCTTTTTCAAACTACCACCCACTGCCCTTGCCTCCCCGTCCGTCTTCACGCGACAAGCTCTACTCGTACTTTTTTTCCGTTATCATGCTGGAGGCTCCCGTAAGCAACGGCGCAATCCGCTGGGGATACGCCCTTCGCTCTCTTGGTTGTGGTACGTCTCTCATCGACCCGTTGAACTGTCCTGGGATACTCACTATCTCCCAGGTGCCAATTTTGCGCTTCTGTCCTGGGCCATACCCATTCTCAGACAGTGCAAGACCCAGCGCGTGTGGCCGTCTTCCTCACTTATATTGACGATAGTTTTGGTCAGCTTGAGCTCATTGGTGGTAAGTGACACGCATTACATGAGAAGTCGCACGTACTCAATCACATCTCACCAGTTCACGAGTCTCTGGGTGCTAGATCTCTTGAGGGCGGCTGAGCTGGTCGAAAACGAGTTGACCTTGCTGGTTGATGTGGCTGCCTTCGGCCTTGAGGTGCTTCTTCAAGGCGTCGGATTAGTGAGTCTCATACAGTCCGATCACTAGTGGTTCTACTGCCGACCATCACAACCTGCAGTTTCGTGTTGCTGGCAAGATTTGCAGGTGCTCGTGCTGGGTGCTGGTCATCCCCTGCATCAACCTACTCGCTGTAGCTGGTACGTCTTCTAGATCTCGCTACAACTAAATCTATCCAACATCCATCAGTATCTTCCGCTTGTGCGGTTGCAGCTGTCTTTCATGGTCGTAATGCGCTGTTCCAGGTCTCAACCACCGTGTGTGCAGGCTTTTCGCTGACGTGAGTAACAATGTCTGCCACGAGCTCAGAAACAGCATAGCGTCTGACTTTCACTCTCAAGCGCCAACATTTTGCAGCTCGGTGAGTGCCGCACCACATGTTCGGGATCAGCAAGCTCTAGGACTCACAGCACCATGAGGCCTGATTTTACTGCGACTTCGTCGTCTCAAAAAAAATCGCGGTATCATGCTCGTGGCATATCCGTCTGTTTGGAAGGTATGTCGTTAATCCGTCTCGCGCGAGTGTCGACACGGTGATCTGAGGCGAGAAGGCCACAATACCCTTGATGATCGTGTCATATGGCGTTCATATGTGAGTGTTATACCGCCTTCGCTGTGCCGACTCTCAAACACGGTTTCAGTGTATGCATGGTAGTCGTACTCTCGAATAATCGGCTCGCCGTCTGTGTGGCGATCAAGTTGGTTGGGCCCGCCGTGGTAAGTTCTATGTTTGCTGGACGGACAATTTGAAAACTGTTCGCAGGGCATCACTTTTCTGGCACCGCTCGTGAACGCCGGTAGACACGCAGGCGCTCTGGGATGGGTCATACCAGGCGTGAATGTGCCATCCGCGTGAACACCGAACAAGGGCCTATGGGTCAGAGGCAGCCGATGAGGTCAGAATGTACAGGCCTACTTCACTTACTTCGCTCGTTTATGTTTTCCCCGTCGAGTCTCTCGTCTTACAGTATTGCCACATGCTCCTTACTCGCTTCTCATCACCTCTCGCTGAATTGCACCCTCGTTTATAACTGGACATTTCTTGTTTGATTTTTGCACGTGCTCTTATGTACTCCGTCTGGATCGCGGTTGTAGTTGTAGTAGCACCACACGTACGCCGTTCGCGGGGTAGACTTGCCAGACCACGAACCGCGCCTGGACGCTGAAGCTGAGGCCTTATATGCCTGCGTGGACATGAATGACGTAACTCCTTCCCGAGCTTGCTCTGACTCCTCTGTCCGCCGTGACCGTTTTGAGGTCCGAGTCTGACCGTTGTGACGCTCGCCACTGATGCGCTCTCTCAAGCTCTGACTCTCCTCGCGCTCTGACTCTCCTCGCGCTCTGACTCTCATCACGCTCAGACGCTCATGTCTGACTCTCATCGCGCTCTGACGCTCATGTCTGACTCTCATCGCGCTCTCGCTACCATCACGCTCTATCAGGTCTGATATGCGCCATCCTCTCTACTTTCGCGTGTGTGGTCAAATTGCGCGTAGCAGAGCTAGCTAGGCTACTGTATATACAGGTGGCCTGCGTTAAAATTTGAGCTTCTATTATTGGCGTTATTGCTCGTTTCGATACCGATGTCGCGAACCACCCACGACTCTATTCCGCTAGAGAGTATAGATTTCGAAGCAATGAGGCTGCTCGAAGAATCAATCCTGAGCATGGCAGACTGTGAGCTCACCAGTAATTATCCCGTACTGCACATTTCTGACCATAATCAGTCGACCTCAGTCGGCCAGACTTCGAGTTCTCTCCCATCCACGATTCACGTGCAGCCGACATACGCACGTACAAAGAGGCGAACATCGCAAACGAAAGTCATCCAGGACCTCCTGCTTCTACGGGGAAGATGCACTCGTCGAGGACGTCCACTGTGAGTAATTGCGGTCCAGCGCTTCGCTATAGTGGAGACTGAGTGAACGCAGGTGCTGCATGACGGACTTGTAGCATTGGAGATGCATGTACACGACGTCGTAAACCGACTGGAACAAGAACTTAGACTGAACTCCGGGCGTATACTAGCGTCCAGCCGCAATCTTACTGCGCTGCGGTCCTTGACATCGGACGTCAAAAGTTACAAGACCAGAGGCGATACATCCTTGCAGGCTCGGCGCGACTCTCTGCTGGCGTTCTCTCTGCAACATGTTGAACGTTTCTCGCAGAAGTTGCTGCCCACCTCGCAGATCAATCCTCTACTCGCAGATGTCTCTGGAGCTCAATACGACTGTTGTGAGATTTTATGGGCCGTCGTATTGCACTCTGACTTTACTAACAACTATTTCTTCCATTCAGCCCATTTGTACAGCCATCCCATTCGACACGCGAATCCTCTTGTGATTGTGGCACTGTTCATCGTCATTGTGATCAATGTCATTGGCGGCGTGTCACGCCCAATCTGCAACTTCGTGCTCCAATGCTGCGCCCGTCTCCTGCTTATCGCATTCGAAAAGGGGCATCAGGGACTTCAGCATCCTTTGTCATCGTTTGAGGAGAAGATATTGCGCGAGTTCCCCAAAGATCTGCGCCAAGTCCGCGCAATCTTCGACTTAGAGCCCAAGACCACCATATTTGCCTCATGTCCGAAGTGCTCATGCCTTTATCCTCCTGCTACTTCCCCTTCGACCGGCCTCGCAATGTACCCCACAACCTGTTCCTGGCGATCTCCGCAGAGTTCCGACGACACCTGCTGCGGCGAGCTGTTGGTCGAACTCAGCGCCGGACAAAAATACAGTGTTGATAGACCAGTTCGACCCTTCGAGTTTCGCCACATCGAAGACTTTATCTCGCACATCCTCTCACGTCCGGAACTCGAGGAAGCGATGGAGACCGCGTGGTCGAAAACCTCGCAAGAGGTCATGGAGGACATATGGCATGGCACATTTTTCACAGAATTGCTCGGACAGTCGAAATCTTTCTCACAGAAGAAAGACGGAGACCACACAATTCATCTTGTATGGGGTCTTTGTGTCGACTGGCTGAATCCTTATGGCAACAAGATTTCAGGGATCAAACAGTCCGTGGGCATGATGTCCTTGGTCTGTTACAACCTCCCGCCAGCTCTCCGCTATCGCCCAGAGAACATGCATCTCTGCGGTGTCATCCCTGGTCCCAAGGAGCCGTCCAAGGAAGAAATGAACCATTTTCTAACGCCGCTGGTGGATAACTTCCTCAAGCTATGGGAGCCGGGGATGTACTTCTCACGCACAGCGAAGCATCCCGAAGGACGCAATGTCATTTGCGCGCTTGTATTGCTTGTCGCAGATACACCGGCATCCAAGAAGACCAGTGGCATGTCTTCCCACTCGTCACATATGTTCTGTTCGTTATGCAAGCTCCCCATCACCGAGCTGGGAAATTTGGCGCACGATACTTGGGAACGGCGAACCCACTCGGAGCATAGACGACTCGCGGAGCAATGGCGCTCTGCAGACTCCAAGGCGGAACAGGATCGTCTGTACCAAGAGACCGGAGTGCGATGGTCGGAACTACTCCGACTACCGTATTGGAACGCATGCCGCTGCGTTGTCATTGATCCCATGCACAATCTCTTCCTCGGTCTTATCCAATTCCACTGCAGGGTCGTGCTTGGCCTTGATGTCAAGCAGTCCTCGCAGGAAGATAAACACGTTGTCGGGCGTGCATCAGGCGAAACAGACGAGAAGCTGCTCGCCAAAGGTCGGGCCTTGCTAGGCCTGGCAAGTCCTCCCTTAGCCTCTCTTAAGCGGTTAAAACTCCCGAATCTCTTGCAACTTTGCCGCGAAAAGCACGTATGGGCAACTCCAACCGGAAAGAACGGTAAATTGACGATCCAGGATTTGCTTGATGCGTTGCTGTATCCCAAGGTACCACAGTCACATGTATCTGATAGACCTGTGAACGCTTACATGCCACTAGTTGCTCTCCGACCACGCGAGTGCGCCTGTCGAACACGCTGTCCGTCTCAGCACGGATATTGAGCTTCCATCAACTGCGGATCCTACCACGCCTCTCACCACTGCCGATATAACGAAGATCCGACACGACATCGACTCACACATCCGCCCCACTTGGATGAAAAACTTACCTTTGTTGTTTGGGAGTAGTTCGCATGGCGGGCTTAAAGCTGACCAGTGGCGGACCGCGATGGAATTCGACCTCCCGATGTCACTCATCGAACTCTGGTCCTCAGAGAACTGCGAGGATCACGCCAACAAATTGAATCTCCTCGATAACACTATGGAACTCGTTCTAGCTCTTCAATGGGCCACATCACACCGCGTATCACGTTCACGCAGCGCGCAGAAATATACAGAGCACATGAAACGATATTTGGAAGGGTTACAGCACCATTTTCCCTCTCTCAAATTGCGGCCAAATCATCACTACGCGCTGCATCTCGGAGAGCTGCTCCTTCGCTTTGGCCCGGTGCACGCGTGGTGGACGTATCCTTTCGAGCGGCTGGTTGGCTTACTACAGCAGGTCAAAACGAACATGAAGCCTGGTATGTGCTATGACGTCGGGGCATGCAATATCCTCACGTATGTCAACAGGTCAACTTGAACTTACGATGATGCGTACATTCTGCATGGCTGGAAATCTGCGTGGATTCCTCAGAAGTTCTGGATGTCCTAACACCCTCTCCGACTGTCTGTCCACCTTGGATCGCAATTTCGGACGTGACTTGCAGATCACTTTTGCCGGGAAACTGGGCCTCGCTGAGAGATCTTCAAAGGCAGAAGAACCTGAACTTCTGACGCGCGGCAAGCTCGCAACCCTCGACCTTCGTGTCCACGCCAAACTATCTCAGTTGCTCACGGGTAGGCGCGTCAGCAACGAAGTCGAGCAAATTCCACGGGTTCTCATAGATGGATATCAATACACAACCATGAGGACGTCAAGGAGGGACAGCTTGGTATTTTTCCAGCCCACATCCGGTGGGAATGTAGTGCCAGGATGCATTCGCGAGATATTCAACCATGTCCGCGCCGGTAACCAAACAGCTGACTTTGACACGGCAACTCGTGTCAAAGAGACGTTTGTCGTCCTGTATCGATATTGTCCCGCAGGATCAGCCATAGACAACCCTTACGCACGATACCCTGAGTATCGTGCTCATCTTTGCACCAGAAAGCCCTGCGACCAGCCGGACGTCGTACCCATATCCAGCATACGATGCCATGCCGGCCTACACCGGACAAGACGCGATTTGGTTGTATTAAAGCCCCTCGACAGAGTGCGTTTTCTGTTGTGATCGGTTAGCGTTTCCGCGCATTCTGACTGTCCGTAGGGCTCGCTAGGCGACTTGTGAAATCCGCCTTCGAAACATTCGTCAACGCCTCGCATGCACCTTCCTCCTGCGTTGTCCCCACTCTATAGCGTCCTTAAGACCCTTCCTTGCTATTGCAATACCTTCTCTATGTCCGTGTACGCTTCCGTTAGCTGTATCATACTCCCTCCATTACGTCTCAGCCGTTTGTTTCAGTGTGCTTGAGAAAAGGGCCGAGCTAGTTACGACGCCTGAGGTTCTCAAGCACAGTGCTCTCACTTCGCTGCCCTTTCGCAGCCAGACCGATCGAAGCCCTCCAAAATAAACACTCGTACCCGAGGTCGAAACGCGACAACGAAGTGATAGTTTATCGAAAAAGCTGCGTCCACTGGACATTGATCGAGCGACATAGGAGAGAAGGCACAGCGCCGCCTGCACAGGGCAACTTTGAGAAGGTTCAGATAAGGACCGAGTAATAAGCCCTGAAGAATCGAAGCCGTGCTCGTCAAGTAAGGAGGACGGCGAGCGCCTTGATTCGAGGACGCGCTGGGATCTGTCTGCTCGCAACTTCTCTAATGTCCAATGATCACCTCACACCAAGACCTGCTTCTCATGCGCGCATTCGCACCCCCGTTTCACTGCGCTTGTCCGCATTGATTCAGCCTCAGAGTACCGACTCCCCGCGTCATTTACGTCCTTTGCAAGGACTCCTGCAACCGCACAGCACCTCACGTGCCGGACCCATGGCGGATAGTGATGGTCGCGCAGCGTCGCTCGAGCTGTCCAGGTACGCCAACCCTTCTATATCATTCTGTCAGTGACAGTAATCAGGTCGTTGATCTCGAGACGAGTCGGTAACCTACTGAACTAGCCAATCTAGAGCGATTACAGCGGACCTCGACGCTGTGGCAGGGCTCGATAAGGATCTCCCGTTTGTCTTCGCCCCGCTCGTCTGTAATTGATGAACGTGTCCAGGATGTTTTCTCCGAGCCTAGGACCTACTGAGCATGCATCGAGGTCAAGCCTCGTCTATCTCTCCGTCATGACTTTGCATGTCGTCAAACCACGACGTCCCCACCACCGTGCAACACGGTATAAAACTTCGTATTGATAGCAAAGAACGCCGCGATATACGAGGACCGGCCAATCTGCCGCAAATGTGTACGGTCTTAAGAGCGTGTTTTCTGGCCATCTCCCTGCCTAGCAGGAAGTCGACACGGCTTGTCTCGAGTTATCGACTGCAAGATTTAGATCCTCGACCGTGTATGATGATGGAGAATGCTTGTGCGTTGAACCGAGGAAATCGCTGACAAGTGCACGAAGAGAAGAGGAATCTGTGTGGGAATCAAACAAGGTGCCTTCGTGCTTGACGGAGGGGAATGTGCGCCGATTGGAAATGGAGCATGGGACGGAGCGTACTCCCGCGACGTCCTAGAGTATGTACGGTGCTTTGTAAGAGATGTCGTCTGAGTGCTAATGGAGAAACGAGCCACTGGAATGCCCTAATCGCGAGGATAGAGAGGCATGCCACATACCTTTACTAACATTTCCCCAGTTGTATAACCCGTCTTCAACATGTCGTGCATCCTTTGATCAAACGGCCGGATTTCACGAGCTTTATTCAAATGAGAAACAAAGATTAGAGCAGTGCAGGGAAGTGACTAAGCATGGATACTTCGGTTCATTTGCGGGTTCGGATTATGCAGATAGTGTTATATCATGCAGAGGGAGAGAACGAGGGAGCGATATTGACATGTGGTTGCCTGTGGCCTGGAAGATTTGAAGAGATGCTGGGCCGAGAGACGAATTGGCACTGAAGATCAGAGTAACGAGAAGGTCGATTCTTCGTGCTTGGAGCTCGGTGTGGAAAGGTGAATATTGTCGTTATGGCCGATGAATTCGCCTGTGCACCTTGCTCTCGGCGATGGCGGTCTGCCCGTGGAGCCTGATCAACCAAGTAAGTATCGTATTATCCTTCAACACGGAAGCGTGTAGCTCATACCAGGCAAATGCATCTATTCCCAACGCCAGAGGACGATCAAGCGGCCCTCGCTCTTGGGAAGGTTTAACTAGAGACGCAAGGTGCGCATCAGTAGAAGCCGTGACGATTTTTTTTGAGAAGGGCGTACCAAGTGCATCCTTGTCCCGGCCGAATGCGTCTAACTACTAGTTCATAGCTCTTTTATGGTCAATAGCGTGGTCGTTGGTGGTGGCACGTCGTGCGCAAATGCTACAGAAGCTCAGCGGCGCGAGCGCGTCCTCGTGCAGATTGTCCTTGTAAATAAGAAAAGAAAAGGCTAGCCAAAACAGATGATACCAGTCAGCCCACAAAAAAAATGATGAGAGGGAGAAGGGTGCGAAAGAACGGGCTGGGGATAAGACTGCGTCGAGTACACGGAATCGGGAAGCTCGACAGTGCAGCGGAGGAAGTGTTCACCTGCGCGTAGGAGAACGTGAACGGTGATAGCTGCTTTCACCGAGTCCGGACGAGTACAAGTGAGAGATTAGAGCGGGGTCGGAAGATCTTGTGATGAGGGGGGCTCGGGGCTGCAGTCAGGTCCTCAAAAGCAGCAACCGTAAGACGGCGGCTGACGCTGTCAAAGATAAACGATAGGCCTCAGTGGGAAGAGGGCGGAACCCGAGGACGGTACTCATGCAAGATTTGCCATTGGTCCGGCCGGGCCTCGACACTCTTTTGAGACTCCTTAGCCTTCCTTAGTCAACGAGACTACTTCGGAGTTTACTGCACGCGGCTTGCCTATACGGGCATCCGTTTGGGTGTGGCGTCCCGCATCGGTGAGCAGGATGTTTGCGAGGTTGAGGCATTTGTAAGTAGGTCGAAAAGGTGCGAGGTATTGAGGGCGTCTTACGGACTGGAAGCATGTCCTTCCTATAATCTGCTTTCCCAGACGTGTTAGATGGACCGTGCAATACTTGCTAAGCGTCCCTATCGACGTACCTGATATGGGAATCGTACGTGGACAAGTGTAGGGTGGATGGGCGTTTCTTGGCGCTCGCCGCTTCAACTTCCTTACATAAGCATTTTTTGCATCAAGACCAGCATGATTACCTCCTCCTTCTTCTTCCGCGGTCGCCCACCGCGAGGTTTTCGCTCTTCTGGGGACTGCCACTGGGCTCGTTCGGATGCTGAGTTCTGCACAGCGCCGAGAAGACATTTGGGCCGTAACATCCTCACTGTATGGAGCGTGGACGCGTAAAAGGTGGGACGACGATATGAGGCGAGGTATGCCGCCACACTGTGTGTTGTGCCACGTTGACTCGAGATGTCTAGGTGTATTGTTGACGTGGTAGCGAGCACGGTGGTGGTCAGACGCAAGGTATACGCAACTCGCATGTGCTGCAGCGACTCTGCGACAAAGCAGATTTTGATCACAATGAACGAGAAGAAGAGTTTCATCATAGTGGACCTCGACGATCGCCACATTGTCATCGAAACAGATCAGGAGCGGCGAGTGAGGATGGAATTAAAAGGAGAGGTGTGTATTCAGTCTTTCACGTCTCAAAGACGTAGCTCAGCAACGCCGCGCACCGGCACAGCTCGAGAAGAACACCACGGCTGCCACTTTCGCGCTATCGCAAATTCTTCGTGAGTATGTTATTGCTCTCGTTTATCGCCCTCGATCGTACTTTGTGCCGCCTTCATCGACTCATCAGCGGACGAGCTCGAATATTCTACTTCTGGACGGGTACCTGAATCACGGGGCACGTCACAGTCTGATCACTGACACCCATAAACTTGAAGCATATCTTTCAGAGCCACAAAGACGGTGCCGCCACATAGGACGCCCGCAGCATCTTGTATCCCCAAGCCCGTGGCCGGCCCCCTCGATACCCACGAGTCTTCTCGGGCGAGCTTTGCGCCGGTGCGTGAGTCTGCCTACTGTGACATCCAGCTCCGCTTAGCTGCCTCGTATAGCTGGGTGTGTCAGTCATAGTTGCAGGCCGTACAAATGCTACCCCGTGTCCCGTTGTGCCAGGTAAGGGCAATAATTCTGCCTTGAAAACATCGGGAGGTGTACTGATTCCCGTAATTCGTAGACTTCGTACTTCGTACATGCTCAACGCAGGCTAAATGTCCATCACAGTATCCTCGTCGCTTCCTGAGAAACATTGCGTCTGAAGCCATCTAAGCTGATTTCTGACGCCCTCTAGCATAGACCGCTGCTTGGCGGCATTTACTTGCATCTCGATGACCAAAGACGTAGATAATTGTTCGTGCTCGGTGCATGAGGTGATGCACGCATCGACAGTCTCGACCAGCGTGGCAAGATCGATCTGCATAAGTTTGTAATCGCTGGTGGAAGGAGGATAACGGTGTGGACCCACGGCAATGCTAGGAGCCAGTATCAGGGCGGGAACTCTGCGTTGGATATGCTGCATGCGTGTTATTAGTCAATGAAAGTGAATTTTGAAGGCGGCATAAACGAACTTCGTGCTGCCTTGCAACTGTGCGAGAATTGTCCGCGCCTTCAACATTGCTCGATAGGATGGGCAAGCCGGTGATGCACTGGAGAGGTATGGATGCGTGTCCCAGTATAAAGCTCAGCTGCTTACTTGCGATTCGAGACGAGCTCGTTTATTGGGGCGCTCCTCGTCTTCTGAATGGCGCCCGGCCGAACGTTTCAAGACAGTCCCTGCAGACATGTCCAGGGCCGTGACAGCAGACGTGGTGAGGTGCGCACAGTAGAAATGAGCAGATATATACTCTCATCTGAGGCACTGTCTGGAGCGCGTGCGCTCCTCCTCCTATTGACGGGCGCTCCAACTCGAAGTGCCTAACGTTGGTTAAGATTTGATCCAGACTCTGACCTGCATAGAGTCTGACCCGCACACTCTGACCTCCTGCATACTCTGACCCGCATACTCTGACCTACGCTCCGCCCGGCACACTTCTGTCTCAATTTCGGACTATAGCCGCGGTCATATCTAGGCACACTTTTGTCTCGGTTTCGGACTATGGTCGCGGACATATTTAGCCAGCGGTCTCTCGTCGCGTGCTTCATTGCGACCGTCATTCCATGGCTTCTACACACTGGCATCACTGGCAGAAAGTCAGCTTTGTCCTGCAGAGTCTCGGAATACCCACCGCCTCCCCTCCAATAACCAAGAAACATCTCAAAAGCCTACGTTGGACCGACTTATGGCGCGTGTGCAGACTGCATGACATTCCTTATCGCAATCCTACGTCGTCAAGTCGCAGCGGACGAGTGACTAAAGCAATGCTGGAGCATGCTATCGTTAGCTATGTCCGTTGTCTCTCCCGTACATCTTAAATGTTGTAACGATGATATCAGGTCAATAGCGAACATCGCGCTCTCCCTCGACAGAGTTCTTTTCAAGTCTGTATCGACAAGATCCCAGAAGAGCTGAATATTGCGCATGGGCCATGGGTACGTCCTCTATACTGCTACAAGCTGAAGCCGAGAAAAGACACTATTCCAGATAACGTTTGCCATAGTGTTATACGAAAATCGCCAAGCTTGGGCACCTCTGGCGGCCCGAGTGTTCACCCTGACGAACGGTGCCTGCCTGGATCTTCGAGCAGTAGCGCAGGATTTTGGTCTAGCGGAGACATGCATGGTAAGTTCGCCCACCCATTCGTCATGAAGGAGTGGCTAACGACGTTCGTTAAAAAAGGCGTTGGATCCAAGACGGCGAAAGCCTTTCGCCCCATGGACGGCTGGGTTTCTGAATTTAGCAGAGTTGTCTCGCCTCACGATCTGCCATCGTTTAGATATAATTGCGTATCCCCTCTCGTAGATGTCCATGCATGCGTATGCATATTTTGGCTGCGGTCGCCACCCTACTAGGACGAGCGAAGAGCGAAGAGCCGGCGAGTAAGATGGATCATCGTCCGAATGCGCGAAAACGCGATAGGTACTTCGGCTATCTTGGTTAGCACCGGTGCCGCCTGCGCGATATTAAGGCAAGCAAACGACTCTAGCGTCTTCGATCTCTGTCGATGCGCCCCCGCCCTTGTCTGCGTCGCTACCGACGCCCCAGGCGAGGTCGATTCCACTGTCAAGATCGTCACCCCTGGCAGCTCAATGTCCATAGTCATCGATCCGCCAAACCGTGCCTCGATGCCACAGCTGCAGTCGCAATGCTCCATCGGCTCGAGCTCGAGCTCTCGCGCTCCGCAACAGACGGGATCGTCTGAAATTTCGATATGGCCCGCAACCGCGGTGGACCAGCCGAAGTACAACCAGTCTGCCTCTTTGCCCTCCTTTGCCCTCGGCGCCATCCGCTGCCTCATCTGTCTATCTCTTTGATCGTGGTGCTGCGTCTGCGCTCACGCCCCACGGCCGCGCCCATGCCCATGCCCTCGTCCAGGGCGTGCACCATGCATCTGAAGGTGACACGTGCACGCTGCACCGTCGACTGCCCGATAAGATCGCCTCGGCCTCCCGTTTCCGACCCCGCTCTGCCTCGCTTCAGCTTCATCTCCCCGGTTTCCCAGCATCGTCGCTCCCGCTCTCCGTCTAGATGACGCGTTAAGTTTCCGCTGGCGTCGCTGCACCACGGACTTCACATCGCACTTCCGGTTGGTCCATACCACCCAGGGTCGGGATTCTCACACAGTGCGCCCCCTGTCGGTTCCCGCTGCGTTTCATATATTAACGGTGCGCCCGGGCATTCGAGAAATATGCCTGTCGGCCGCGTGCGCGGACGACGACGGTCGTTGTGTGTGTGCAACACACGCCAACTCGCTGTCTTCCGTCAGACGAAGATATCATGACATGCAATTTCTAGACGAGTGCCTGGCTCTCTCAATCTTCTTCGCGGACCTTTGGTGGTTTCATTCTACTTTCCGTTAAGCATTGCCCATCACATTTTTTCAACTGTCATAATATAGTCTTTATACAATCATATAATAATGGATGCTATTTCTCTACCCGCGTACAATGCCTGCTTTGATCCGATCTGCATGCAGCTCCGAGGCTTTGCTGAAGAAGTCCAGCTGCTTCGACCATCTGCCTCCCCTTCCTGCTTCTAAGCTCGCTGCGAGATCGCAATCCTCCTTCTTCAGCGTCGGCCAAGTCCGGAAGCCATATTCGACGTAGCGAAAGAGGCCACCGGCACTGTACTGTGTAAATGACGAGCGGCTCTCACCTGGCTGGACGGGAATATTGCCGTGTCTGCATGAGGCAGACGGGATGGCCATAGTACAGCCAGACGGAAATTCGACGATCAGGCCGTAATCCTCGAGGACGATATGACCGCCAGTCTTATGGTTGAAGGTGCCAGCACAGAAGATTGGGCAGAAACCGCCTGCGCGGTTGCCGTGATCGCTATGGATGTAGCTGTAGGAGTTTGGGCCAAAATTGACGGACACCGCTGAGAATACGCTCCGCGGAAAATTCCTTTTCAAGCCCGGAAAGTGTTCCTGCAGTTTCGTGGCAGTTTCATAATAGTCCTCGTAGAGTTTGGGGGCGTACAGCGCAAAAATGGCTGTAAGAATGTCGTCTCCATCAATCCAACAGATTTCAGACAAGTAACCACAAACCATTCTGGTAGTGCGCGATGCGGAGCACAGACGGGTGCGTCAAAAGCTCTTCGATAACCTTCCGATTGTGCTCTTCATGGCACAAATTCCCCGGACGCTGAGAACATTCGCCGTACGTAAATTCAACGTCACGACTTTTACACTCGACGTACCTTCTGGCCGCCGCCATACGAGATCCCTGCAGCGAATGTGCGGAACTGGCCGCGGCGATCCTGTCGGCCAGAAAATCGAAACTTGCTTTCTGCTTTCGCAGCAGCCTTGAGATATTCCTGCAGGTTCGGCTCCCACGTTTCGTCGTCGACTGGTGGGCCGACGCCAAATGCGATGACTCGATCCTCGCTGTCAAGGAAGAGAAGTGGTTTTCTACGAAAGCTATTAGTCAGCGTGTTGGATCGATGTTGACTTTACGCACTCGCCATCCCACGGCACAACCTTGAACCCTTTCGCCTTGGCCTCTGCGAGAGTCATGTGCTTGGACTCGATAGGCTGTCTCAGCCCAATGTAACCGCCTCTGGCAGAGGCAAGATTCTCCGCATCGAAGCCCGTCGCCACTCGCTCTCCAACATCCTGATACTTGAGGGACAACGACGCCTTCGTGGTATATTGCGGAAGAGGATCGTTAGTAGTCAGTGATTTTGCCTGCAATCTCTTTTCGCGCTGCCGTCTCTGTTTTCCAAGTCGTTTCCTGCTGCTTTTCGATCCCTTAGATGCTCCTGTATCCGCGGAGCCCGATGCACCAGAAGTATCGGTGAAGGGTGGGGTGAGCGGGTCTTGCAATGACAATGAGGCCGTCGAGGCACCAGTCATTGAGACTCGTCGCTTACGTTTAAGCCCGGTCGCCCCCAGACGCTGCGCATTGGTATCAGCGTTGAGTGTCTCCGCCTGGCTCTCGGCAGCGAGCGATGTCGTAGGAGGGAGGTCGTTGTCCGATTCGTTGACGTGAGCTTGAGTCTGAACAAGTGGCATAGTCAGAAGAGATACGAGCGATGAAGACTCGCTAGAGATATGGGTGTCCGGATATTCAATTTCTTGGCCTGGGTCCATGTCGCCTTCGTCGTACTCATCCTTGTCGTGCTCGAGTTCTACGGCGGCCCTAAGGAGTGGTTCTATATTGCAATCCGCCCTCACAACGCTATGGGGGAGACGGGAGAGCGCCGCCACCACAGAACGCGTCTAGAACATCATCAGAACGAGAATCAGCTAAGTGTTGACGATCCCAAGGCTTACAAGGTAGCGAGGTATTATTGAGGCACGATGCAGAAGTTTGCTTGTTGAATGACGGTGATCTTGCATGTTCTTAGAAATGTACATTGTCAGCGTAGGGTTCAGGATAAAAGCTGAGGACAATTACGGTGATACTGGGTAAATACAGTAGAAGGCTGCCGTATGACTCGAGAGTCGAGAAAGCTTGGTAGCTGGCTGGATCGTGAACATTGTTGACGCGAATATCTTGCAATATTAAGTTGGAGGCTGACCTTGATCAGAACGTAGACGTTGCAACGTTGATGTTGAACGTTGAACGTTGAACTTGCCGCTGGACACGAACGTCGGATATTCGATGTTGGGTTGCCAGTGACTAAGATAGACCGGTAAAGGGCGGTGGTGGGCTCTGAGGCCTTGAGGCCTGAGGCCTGAATATTGATTGGTTCGTGTGCCCGGGCCATGGTTTTCCGCCCTTTTGTCGCAACACGAACAAATAAGAGACACGTGCAGTAAAATTCTGTTTATCGGCCGATGCGATATATAAACCCCTTGCTCGCCCCGTCCACATGTGTGTACCCGCCTCCCCTGTTGGACAGTTCTATGGGTCTAACTGAGATTCTAAACTCGTTCTCAGATGCAGCGGTCCTCACGGCCTCCCGCGCACATCGTCTAATGCGTCCACACAACAAATTTTATCCCTTGATACGGCAAGACAACTCGCCCGGCCCCAATGCCATCGCCCGCCTCAACAGCTCGTCATGCGACATCTCGTACCGCGCGCCATCTCGCCCATCGTCGCCGACAAGTCCGGAACGCGGTGGATGGGGCGTCTCAGTGGATTTTTGAGCGGTTCGATGCGTCCACTCGTCTCGAGGAAACATCATCGTGACGCTCTGACGGCATCAGGCGTCGTCCACTGCGGTATTGGTCTGTTCGAGGTCAGGTGCGTGTCCTCTTCTTCCAGCTTGCCTTCACGCGTGTCGGGCCAGCGTGCATATGAGAGCGCGTCGACGTTACGTGACGCGACACCGTATGGTGACTGCCTATGCGGATGCGAGTAGGCTGGCGGATTGCGTATGTGTATAGGCTGTCGCTGTATCCGTATGGTTATGCTCCAGCAGCGAGCAAGCGCACGCCACTGCGAATCCGTATCTCTTCCCGCTCTTTGATTGTTCCGTCGAGTTCCAGTGTCACTGATCTACGTATACCGCTAGATACGAGTGAGACACACAGTCGCATATGATCGCACCCACCCGCGTGTGCCGTGTCGATATGCCGCAACGTCTTCGAATGTCCACATTTCCAGGCGATTTCGCGCTAAACTCTCGCAGTCGCTCTCGCACAGTTTGACGGCACGATTGCAAGGTCAATCTCTCGCATACCCGATTGCGGGTACTGCGAGGTTTTCTTTGCATCAAGCCATTTATCCAAACATATGACTGCGACTGGCCCAGGCAAACGCACCTCGAAATGATGACTTTGGCGTCACGTTCGTCGCAATACGGACACTTGAGGACCGTGCGGGTGCCGAATATCGACAGGTGAGCAATCGAGAGTACGCGCGTGTGGAGCCTTTGTGTGCTCACTTTCAGGCCGCAAATTGATAACGTTGAGCTCTCGCGCTACACGCCGCCGTACAGCAGACATCATTGATGGCGGCCCCGACAGCATCGCTCGCCGATGCGCGCGAGAGCCGTCGTTAACGTTTTCAGCGGCGCTGCCTTGTCGCGTCCTTGAACTGGAGCCGAGCGAGGGCTTGAGGTCAGGCTTCTGCGCGGGTGGCGAAGGCCCGACTCGCTCGCCCTAGATTTTGGAGGCGACCTGCATACGGCGGATACTACGCTCACGTTCCTTTTCGAGGGCTCTACAAGCGGAGTTTGGGCATCCGGGTGGTGTTAGCGAACATGGCCGTACTGATGTCCGAGTGGATGTGAGTGCTCGCTGGTCGCGGATGGCTCAGAGGGGGGGTCGGTACGAACGTGGTAGTGGACGCGCATCGCGACAATTGAGGATGATCGTCGGCGCGAGGAGGTCGCGTCCGAGGCCGTCCGGCGTGTCTAACTCGGAGACAGCTGGGTGATTGGTCGGCATATCAAGAACTAGATATGCTGGTTGTGATCGTCGCAAGTGGTTCAGGTGGCAGGAAGGTCAGGACGGACGTAGTAGCGGACGCTGATGCGCGACGCGTGGTAATTAGGTGGTCCGAGCTCGGCGCCTCGTGGCGCGTGGTTCGCGCGTCCGAGGTTCACATCAATCGCGGGTCTCGTCCCTCTCCCTCACCATCGAATCGCGCAGATCTGAGGCAGCCCGAAGTTACGGCCTACTTTACAAGCCAAACTGTAAAACAAGTGGAAAAATAAACAAAGTCACCTATCACAATCGTAAGCTTGTCGTTGGGGGAGTGTCCAGGAACCCCCTTTGGACTTCCTCCTTCGACGGTCACCAACACCAGACTGCCCCGCAACCCATTCATCCTATGGTGCGTGACTGTATAGCAATCGCGCAATTGTAGTCGCTTAGAGCGACGTGCACGCAGGCGAGGGATATGATAAGCCATTGCAGCAGTGGGAAGAACGTCCACAGGTCGTCGTGTCGGTGTGACCGATCCTCTGACCACGGGTGCGAGTACGACGCAACGAGCCTCACAGTACTGCTCTAGAAATCTCAACCCTGCATGCAAGCACCGTCGCCGAGTAGACTGAGTGAAACAGGCCCGGGAGCGGTACACTCGCGTTTCGGGCGCATACCCAGTAGGCGCAATTCCCAGCTCCGGCTTCGACTACCATGCCTCCAAGGGTCAAAGCCCTGAAATCAAACCGGAAGGATTGGAAGCAACACTGGTGTGCGTCTTAAGTCACGGATACGACGGCTTGGGTGGCGCTCATATACGGTGCGTTCTATTGTGTGTGCTTGTCTTGTCCGTGCATCGTGGCGGCGCGTTGCTCATACGTTTTCTACAAGCATCTCCTACAGAAAAGCATCATACTTCATTCCTTAGCTACTTATCGACCTTCTGAATGTCGACGCCTTGCAACCAATGATTATCCTGGAGTAAAGCTCTCAAATGCAAAAACGCTAAAGAATGTCGTTGGCGCGCCCAGAGTGAGAGGAACGACTATCAGTATAGGGCACACGAGCGGGACGTGATGGGTGTGTACTTCTTTACGCAGTCATCGTCACGCTGAGCAGTGGCTAGATATAGCTCTCGAGCTGCCGAAAGTACATCTCAAGCACTGGTAGTAATGATCCAATGCTTCTATTCATAACCTGACAAACAGAGTGCATCTCTTTGCGCATCCAAGAAGGTCGTGTACATGAGTTGAGTACCTCCAGCTACCTGACTTGTACTCGGACTGCGACCATTGATTCGCGCGTGGCGCCACATATATGGCGCTAATGTGTTCCCAAAATCGGTACGAACGCCTCGTATTTGATGTGCCTTCGTTTTTGAACGCGTATGCTCCAGGATATTGCCGCCATTTAGGCTTGGTCGTGGGGCACTGAGTGGCCGTCTCGGTGAATAGCTATTTGTTTAGCTTCAGTCAATAGATCGGAACAGTAAGTACGTAGATGCCGTTCTCAATATCATTTTCCGTCCTTTACAGGGTCCGTCAGGCTCTCCACGTCGTCCGTCTCGGTAATGAGACGATAATCATGTTCTTTCATGCGGCATGCACTGCCAGTGAAATCAAGGACCATCGGTCGTGCGCCGATCCGCTCCGTCGGCGCGAGTACTACGAGAAGACAGCCGGAGCAGACGTCTCCTCATGAACGCGCAGAACTGATTTCGGCCTAGCTACGCGTCAGCCGCGTGCCCTTCGACAGATACAACAAGCCTGTGGCTTTACTTTCGAACATGGTCACTGTGGGCTTGCCGGTCGTGCTGGGCGTGGGTACACGGCGCGCTGCTTATTCTTGCGTGCTTGGGTGTGGGCAACATCCTCCACCGGCGAGGCCCACCAAGGTCGTCAGCGAGTCCTCTCTGGGCACGAACCAGCATGTCAAATGATTATCACCATCACACTGTTCAATACTGCCAGGCCAATTGCCACCCTCCATCGCGTCAGCAGAAGCTTCTCGCCGCACGATGTGAGAGAATCGATACGAGTCTCAAGGTCTCGCCCTCAAGATTGCACCTCCAGGACATTTCAATTCAGGCGGGCAAGCGGCATATCCGTTGCGGAAATGGTCCACGCAGCTGCTTCGGCTGCCACACCACGATGTTCTAACGGCTTGATCTCGGGCCACAACCACTGCCCGACGCTCGGACGCGACACCTTCGATAACGATTCAACGACCAACAAAGTTAATTTCGCACTCATTGTTGCCACAGGACTCGCGTATTTGCGCGCCACATGGACGACAAAAGTTCTTATCGTCCTTGTCTCGCTCAATGTGACGTGCCGAGTCTCATGTGTGCATCCTCGTGCAACTGGTTCGCATTGCACCACCCCGACCAGTGCTTCGATTGGTACCCAGAGTGTGATTGGTATCATCACATGGTCACCTCTTTTCGTCCCGATGCACACGGATTGAGCAAGGGACATGTGGCCGTCGTGGGACAACTGTGACGACAGGCAACGGTGAGATGAAGGGACATCAAGACGGACAAGCATGATACTTAAAACCGATTGCGAGGGAGTCCGGTTGGTCCGCAGATGCTACCATGAGGCTAGCCGTTTTGTGCCGAGGTTCAAGCTTTACGCCTGGGTTTCATGCTACTTCATATGCCCGCCGGGTTGGGGTCCGAATCGGTTTTGAGGAGCAGGGACAAAACATGTATTCTGCGACCCTACAACCTCGGTACAACTCTCATATCCTACATATAGAGTACATGGTCCACACTATAAAAAGGGGAGGGAAGGGTAGAAGGCGGACAATATTGTACAACGAGGTCAGAAGCAACCACATGGTGAGTATTTATATTTATTTGTATTTTTCCTCTTTTTTGTTTTGTTTTTTGTTTTGGGGGGAGGGTATGTGGAGCGGTGTTGCGCGGATGGGCGGCTGAGCTAGTCCAGATGCTGAGTGTTGTACAGCAAGGGTCAGAAAGGCCAACTGCTAAGGAGGATGGAATCAATCAGACACGGGGGGAGTATGACGAGAGTAGCCGGGAAGATCAAGCACCAATATAAATAGAAAGAAGACGGCATAGAGGTAGAAAAAGGAAATTCCTTGACATGGGTAGAAGTCGATGAGTACGTCGGAAGTCTGTGTTCCTACGGGCAATTATGCTCTTGATCTGAGTATGTCAGAGTCGGTTGAGGAGTGCCGTGCCCGCTGCCGCACTACGAACGGGCTGCCGAGGCGGAGGGCTTGACGAGAGCTGGATGAACGAGAGTTTGACGACGAAGTTTGAGCAGAGCTAGACCCCGAGGCAAACGAGGAAGACGAGGAGAGGGGTATAGACCGGTCCGACCGGCGCATGTCGCGAGTGCGAATAGGCCCTCCACTGCGGAACACGTCAGATCATCACAATAAAGACACGACTATATCTACCTCACCAATTCGTTCCCATGGTGGCGCGATGTCCGTCGGGCTGTTGTGTGGGTTGCTGGCGCGTGTTCTTGCCTGTAAAGGGTCAGCGGGTGGGAAACCCTCTGGCGAGTTGCGAACGTACCGCCGTAGATCAGCGAAGGACCAGAAGACTGTGATCCCACCATGAGGTCGGAGGAATTGTTATTGAGGACTGGTGGGCTTAATCAGGGCACGCCTAAAGCAGTTGATATCAAGCCGACTTACAGTCTCGTATAATCATGTCATAGAACGAATGACCCGCCGCAGGATGACCCAACGACGGCTCCGATGGCTCGCCAGAGGGTAAACCGCCGAAGTTATGCGGCTGGCCAACGGCATCAGGACACGCTGCGCCGGATGGTAGTCAGCACGAGCTGCGGATGACAGGACACCGCTTACGAGCTGTTTCGTAGGCCTGGGTGCCAGCCCCGATTTGATCCTGTGGCGGCACTCTTGTCATATCCAACAAGTGGCGCACTGCTGTAATAGTGTGAGAATTTGGGTATACCTCAGAGGAGTGTGATGGCTTTCTCACCTCCGAGAAGACCACTGGCAAGCGCAGGTGTAAGTGCACTTGCACCTGTGTTCGTGCTACCTCCTGCCATGATGGCATCGTTCATAGCATTCATCTGTGCGCCCTCAGCTTCCGAGTCGAGAGTATTTGCATTAAGCCTGGTGACGGCCGCGGCGGTTGGGTGCTGTTGACGGCCGGGAATAGCATGCTCCGGCTGAGCTTCTGTGCCGGGCTGCCGGGATCCGGGGACACCCACCGCAAGCTCGTTGGTGACAGAATTGAGCATGCCGTCTAGATCTCCTGCTGACTGTGGTTCTGAATCTCGTGTGAGTAAGGTACGCCAAGATAAGATGAAATCAGACCCTTTGAACGTACCGGGATCGTCCAGTTCCGGTCCAAAGAGATCCTCGTGGTCTAGAAGAAGGCCTTGAGCCTGGTGTGTATCAACGTCCGCTCCGGGCTGGGATTGACCGGGCGCTTCATGTTGGGGTTCATGTTCTTCCTGTTGAAGATCAGGATCCGGCTCGTCTGCTACACGTACGCCTGGTGAATATTTGTAAATCAATCTTCGTGAAACGTACCATCAGTCTCTTCGCCGCTGTCTTCTGGACCAAACTGCGTGCTAGGCGTCAGCTGATGACGAATCCGGAGGTGTTCCCTCAACGAGCCCACTCTACGATAGCTAGCACGCAGCGTAAGCTGGCAGCTGTTTCCTAGCTAGAATCGACTCACTCCTTCGTGCAATTTCTGATAGGACACAGGTGCCTGACGTGACCGTTGAGGTGCATCTCGCTTTGATGACGAGATCGCGTGTTGGGATTGTAGAATGCCTTGCGGCAACGAGGGTGTTTGCAGACAAATGGTTTGAGACCCATGCTGTACCGATGCAAGTCAGGACGCATTTGGCGAATATAGAAATCACTTACTGCCAGTTCAGATGCCACACGAGCTTATGCGGCAGTTGGAATGCGGTATGGCAGTAGCAGCAACGTTGCCTATCAAAGAGAATTGGATTGTAATCAATCATAACAAGTGCAAGACCTTACACTCCGTGAATAGCTTGGTGATCAGCAGCATAGCCTCGGGGAACATCAGAATCACAGACTTTGCACCATAACTGTGCAGGAAATTAGTAGGCGCATAGTCAGTGCGATAGTTTGGACTGACCGTCGCGGGTTGTAGTATATCCATGACGAGCGGCGGGAGGGGCGCAGCCCCGAGCGGGGCAGTTTGGGTCGTAGCAGAGGTTGTTGAGGAGTGCGATGACTGAGAAAAGTATGAAATGAGTGTTTGAGGTGGTGAGGATGGCTGCGACTGGCACCTCAATATTTATACCTCGTTTGCGCCGACATAAAACATGACAATCCTCTTTGTATTTTGCTGGACACAAAGACACGTCCGCTGTTGCTGGATACCACGGAGCATCGACGACACACAATGTAAAGCCGTCGCAACAGAATGTCGATACGAGGGACGGCAGAAACACAAAGAGTCTGGTCTGGTCAAGCGGTAGCATGAAGAATAGCGTGGGTGGCTGCTACGAGCTCGCGACACATTAGCGTATAGACAACAGCGGATACAAAAAGTAGTACGCACCAAGCGCGTGCTAGTGGATCTTCTCAAGTCAATACTGGGGCAGTGAGCGCGTTTGCCCGTTACTGTGGAGCGGTCGTGTTGACGCAATAAGGCATGGTTCGGACGGGCCTCTTCCAAGCACCTTGAAGGTATAGCTTTCACTACGAGTATATTCTCGCACGTATTTGGCCTAAATGAGAGACCAGCATGCGGGCCAGGACTTGGAGACTGCGTGACGTACCGTGCTGACCTGCATTGTGTCTGAAGAAGCCCGTGGCATTATGAGACATCAGAGACATTGAGATTGGTATTGTTACCGAGCTCCAATTTCATTGCTTGTTCCATAGCAATAGTAGCGTATGGGACCAGATCAGTCGACCTGCAGATACCGGCTGTGGCTGTGGCGTAGCATGTGGAGCCGGGGGTCTGCGAGATTCACTTGTTTTGAAGAGAATGCCTTGGTACCGCTGTCGCCCGCAGGACCAACAGCGGATCCCGAGTGCCGTAGTCCGTCCTTAAGCCTGCGATGCACGATAAAAACGCGAAAAACAAACGGTCATCAGTGCAGATTCAAAACGACATGTCAATTACGGAGGAGCACAAGGTTCTCATGGGTGTTACGTTACTTCGGTATGCCGGAGTTTCTGCAACGCGCTGTAAGAAGTGTATTCTTACACACCACGTAGCCATCAACCGCAGCTAATGCTTTCGCCACACACAATTCACTCAAACGCAAACACAGTGCGAGCTGAGCCCAGATC
>ALYI01003814.1:0-36332 GCA_001969225.1 Ceriporiopsis andreanae CBS 279.92 | reverse complement strand
TGAGAGATCAAGCGCCGATAGAGCTGTGAGTGCAAGTTGTGGGATGTAACATTGAGTACAGGTCCTGGGATGCCTTGTACCGCACGTCGAGACTGGTTAGGAGTCTGCTCTGCGCACAGATCGCACCCAGATCAGTCAATTGATGCGCGTTGCCACCCGCTTTCGCACCTTTTAGCGCGACGTCGTCGCCCACGCCCGCGTTCATGCCGTCGCGGTACCACTCCTTTATCTTCTTCATGTCGCCCATGGTGCTCGGGCCACCGCCGCCAAGCCTGCCAAACTCATAGAACGAGACGCCCGCGCCGTCTTCCAGTTCGTACGCCTTCGCGATCCGCCGGCGGATGAATTGGCCGCCGCTCAGGTCGCCAAGATAGCGCACGTACGCGTGCGCGAGGAGGCGCGCCACTGCTGTGGCGTCCGCGTCAGAGTCTGCGAGCAGCTGCAGGCGGGCGGTGTACGCTGAGAATTCTGGTGGCGGCGCCGCGACCAGCGCAGCGTGAACCGGATGCGTTGGCCATAGCGACTCGGGAGTTTGTAGGAGATACGCGATATCTGCCGAAAGCGCGGACGTCCGGGCAAATAGTGTCGGGTTATATGTCGGGGCGAGGACCGGGTGGGCAGCGTGCCGGTCAAGGGCGCGCTCAAAGGTGCTAGATGCGGACAATCAGCCATTAAGAGGGTAGAACGTAGATACAGAACTCACTCGTAGACGTGATAGAGCATCATGAGGAAGCGTACGTACTCCTCCCTGTCGAGCTCACCACGAGTCAACCAGCCTGCTCCTTCACTGTGCTCAGCTTTGTCATGTGCCGACGCGGTGCCTGTCTTGAGCAGAGTCGCGATGGGCTGGGACAAGTCAACGTCGATAGATACAATCGTGGACGCCATGTCTTGACTGTGTGCGTAAATGGGTATCGCGGAAGAGGGTATGGCAGTAGGGGTATGAAAGAGGGGGCGGAAAGGGCTTTGGCAACAGGTCGTTGCGCTTATATATGATGATGCGAATAAATTACTCGGTGACTATCCAGAGTCGCCCTCGTTTGTCGCTGTCGTAGGGATGGCGAATTTGACAAGCACCGCAAAATTGCTCTGTGGTGGCAGGAGGAGAGAGGCGCAAGCGAATCACTGCAGGCAAGCTGATCAGGTTATCTTATCAGATAGCGATCTCATCCGAGATCAGTGCTCTCTTGCTCAAAAGAGCGCAGATGTTCGCACTCTTGCGGACAACCACCATATCTCTGACATGATGGCTCGACAAAGGGAGTCAGATGCCTCCGGAATTGTGTTTCATCTGCGGGCGAGCTCGCGCAAGCTCTCGAAGGTGGCCCAGAAAGCTCAAGCGCGCACGCTGATCTCCATTTCCCGCAGAACATGCGCCAGCAACGCCAGGCGAACGCACCGAGGAAGACTCCTTGCAAGGCGAATGCGAAAGCCTCCGAGGCCGAGGACACGTCATGATGGACAGCCTATACATCTAGAGCGCAGCCGCTGCCTTCCTCATGGTCACTGTATGTGGCACAGGCCGCGTCAGGAATCAGGATCACTTCCAAGAAGTACCTGAAGAGGGCAGAAGATCCCAGCGTCCCGTCCTGACTGAACACCGCAGCTTGAATGCGGTTGGATGACTGCCACAAGAATCCGGGGCCCTAGGCAGCTAGGGTGCATGCGGAAAAGAAGGACATTATTCGCAATACGGTGAACCTACGGCTGTGCTTCACAGTGCAGCCTGCAGGAGATGTTACACAACCAGAAATGTTCTGAAGACGTCGACGCAGAACTTGTTGGAATCGGTAGGGTTTTACGCGTACGACACCGCAGCTGTAGCTTTATAGTCACCTTTCGGAGATAGATCGTTCACGCACGTTGGTATTCACGCTTCTTCTTGGGATATAAACGCTGTCCATAGCCAGGGATACCGTACCGTGCCCCGCCTGGTCCAGCAGCTACAGCTCTTCGCCCGCGAGCCACCGGCGGACCATCTCGAGGCTCTCCTTCGGCTTGTCATACGGGACCTGCGTGCCATAATCAACATCAGCATCAACCAGCACCATGACAGCGGGAGGAAGACACACCATGTGCCCGGCCCCGTGGATCGTGGCAAACGTGAGCGGACCTGCACTGCGTGTCACACCTGCAGTGAGGTCGTCGACGTTCCAGTCGCGCAGCGGCTCCGCATTGAACGCTTCCTGCCCAGTCCACTCGAGCGCGAGTGTCATGCGCTCGTTGCCGATCTATCCAGCACAATGCGCATGTTCAGCCTTGTGCACCCGACGACGGAAGGACGGGGGCGTACCCAATTACATATCCAGTCGTTCGCGCCGACGTAGATCAGCGTCTTGACCCCGCGCTCGAGGAGAGCGCGATGTAGAACTGCGTCGGGAACACGCGATCCATCGCTGCTGAGAACCTCCTGTTCACGTCCTGGTTGCATGAACTGAAATTTGTCGGGACTGCGGGATGAGAGTCGACGCCAATAAGAGCGCGCACGTCCGGGCGGTCCAGGAAATACGAGATCTGCTTCGTTATGGGGTAACAGAGAGTGTCACTGACTTTGCCCTCGCTGAACGATGAGTCATGAGTGTTGTGAGTGTCAGTCACGGGGGGAAATGAGTGATGGTATGGCAGACTGACCATAGCTTCGACATATCATACGGATTGTACCCCGACGCCATGAAAGGTGTTTCGATCACCGCCGTACAGAATTGTCTTGCAGCGCGGCAGTCGATTGCATCCATGGTGTCAAAGCAAGACTCTTTGAAGCGTTGAGAGCAGCGATCTACCTATAATGGTGTCCAATAAGAAAATATACACGAAGACGTTTCATTCTTGCTTACAGCGCGCTTCTGGTCGACGCATGCGCTACAAAGTAATCAGTATGGGCACACTTTGATATCAGGGTTGGGAGGCTTACGAGATGGGCATAATTGGCGCGACCGACTTGGGCTTACACTGCATCTCGTAGTAGGACGGTATCATTGTGCCCCAATCCGTGCACCCATTGCCTGCCCTCCAGTCACTCAGTATCACCCCAAAGCCGAAAGAACAGACCAAAACCATACCGATCATAACAGATGTGAGGTTGATGGGAGTCAAACCAGCATTGACCAGGTTCACGTTCTGGTCGTATATTTCTGACGCAAATACGGGGATGTAACGTCCCTGCCGCTACCGTAAGGCCCATAGTTGGAGGTAAACACGGAGCAACACGTACGCCGTATGACTCGCCGGCCATGTGGAACGGTCGGCCCTTGAATTTGCTGAAGTGCTCAAAGAATATCGCGACGAACGCCGCAATGTCTTTCGCAGCGTCTTCCGTGGTACTCTAGCATGCCTATCAGATTGGGCAGGAAGCATGAATTAGAGAGACATACTACTGTCTCGCCATACTCGCCATAGGAAAAGCCGACACCAATGGGTTGGTCGATGAAGAATATGTTGGAATGCTCGTTCCACGAGTATGGGTTGAACGTGGCGTTGTCCGAGCCGGTCACTCTGCATGGCCCTGAAATCAACTGGTAAGAACCACACTCAGAGTGCTCTGCCGTACGGAAATACGTACCGAGCTCCATAAACAGACCAAGCGAAGAAGAGCATCCAGGTCCGCCATTTGTCCAGAAGACGACAGGATCCGTGTCAGGATCACCTCTGCTCTCGAAGAAGTAGAAGAACAGATGCCTGGCCATGATATCGATATATCCAGTGAATGCTCTACAGAGAAGTCGCGGAAAGCGCACGCGTCAGCTCATGCTTCGACGGAATGGCATGGACACAGCTCACCGCACGGTACCATCGCAGAAGCCCGACTTCTTGATGCGGACGTTGTAGTCAGGGAACAGAGGGTGGCCGATTACCATGAATTCAGAACTAGATAAGAGGCCCAAGTCCTCTATCAGCGTGAAGAGGCCTTCATCATACGAGGCGAAAGGCACGTCGTCCGACTTGAGCGGGCGTTGGAGGTTCAGGCTCGCGTCTACCACACTCGAGCTCGCCACCGCGATTCCTGCGACGAGTAAACTGCTCCAAGTTGGCATCAACATGGCCGTTCCACGTCAAGTGTGTCTGCATCGCCGAGAGTGTGAGTGTGAGAGACTTGATTTATGAGCACATGCGTTGGGAGCAGGCGTTATCAGGGTGCCTGGCGCCGGCTGCGGCGCTTCACTCCTGTACTAGGCAAGTTACGATAAAACCGTATGAGAGCACGCTCTCGTCCGTATTGGGTGGCGCATTGGAGCGCATTGGATGCACAGTAGTCGATACTATGGCTTCCTTATCTGTATAAAATTGTGACGCACGTTGAACTACATATCATGCCCTGCGACCAGGTACGTTGCATACCAAACCTCTTCCACAAAAATACTTCTACGTTTCATAGCTCGATTCGCTGCCTATGACTTCACGGTGGCCGGCGCCCCGCGCTGGCGTTCTACAGCTCTTCGCCTGCAAGCCACCTCCGGGCCATTTCCAGGCTCTCCTTGGGCTTGTCATACGGGACCTATAGAGTGGAATGTGCATCAGCAAGCAGGTCGGTGGGGATAGAAAAACGCACCATGTGCCCAGCCCCGTGGATCGTGGCGAACGTGAGCGGGCCCGCGCTGCGTGTCACGCCCGCGGTGAGGTCGTCAACAATCCAGTCGCGTAGCGATTCAGCGTTGAAGGCCTCTTGCCCTGTCCACTCCAGCGCGAGCGTCATGCGTTCGTTGCCGACCTATTCATTGAACGCATAAGTCAACACTGCTCACTCCTCGCCGAAAACGTGGAAATACCCACCCAATTGCAGATCCAGTCATTCGCGCCGACATAGATCAACGTCTTGATCCCGCGTTCCAAGAGAGCCGCAATATAGAATTGCGTCGGGAACACTCGGTCCATCGCCTGGGAAAATGCTGCGCCGACGTCGTGATTACAGGAGCTGAAGTTCGCCGTGAGGGATGCGTCGACGCCAAGCGTGCGCCGCACGTCCGGACGGTCAAGGAACGTGCCGATCTGCTTCGTGATCGGGTAGCAGAGAGTATCGCTTATCTTGCCCTCACTGCATACAAATTTTGAGCTTGGCGCACCAACTGACAGGGCAGAAAGGGTATGAAGAAGCGTACCAGAGCTTGGACAGGTCGTACGGGTTGTAGCCCGAGGCCATGAACGGCACATTGATAGCCGAAGCACAGAATAACGACGCGGCGCCACAGTTCAGTGCGTCCGTAGTGTCATAACACTCTTCCTTGATCCGCTTTGCACAGCGGTCGACCTACGCAAATGACTTGTGAGCAATGTTTACATTAATACCGTCGAACCAGCTTACAGCGCGCTTCTGGTCGACACATGAGCTACAAAGGTATGAATGAGCTTGCATTACGGTCTCAAAAATATGGGCAGACATACGAGATGGGCAAGATGGGAGCAACCGACTTCGGCGTGCATTGCATATCGTAGTATGACGGCAGCATCGTGCCCCAGTCCGTGCATCCGTTGCCTGTCTATCAATGAGTACCTCCCAAGTCGCAGAACAGAGTTAAGCGCACCGATCATGATAGAGGTGAGATTGATAGGCGTCATGCCCGCATTGACCAAGTTGACATTCTGGTCGTACACTTCAGACGCGAAGACGGGAATGTAGCGTCCCTGCATCATCTGTCAGGTTGCCACATGAAAGAGCGCCAAAATAAAGACCTACACCGTATGACTCTCCAGCCATATGGAACGGCCGACCTTTGAATTGGTTGAAGTGCTCGAAGAATATTGCGACGAATGCCGCGATGTCCTTCGCAGCCTCTTCTGTAGTACTCTGCCGTGCCGTTGATCAATATGCTCACAAGGAAATCGAGAGCAGGAGAAACAAACTTACCACGGTCTCACCAAACTCGGCATATGAGAAGCCGACGCCGATGGGCTGGTCAATGAAGAATATGTTCGAATGCTCGTTCCACGAGTACGGGTTGAAAGTCGCGTTGTCCGGGCTCGTCACTCTGCATGGACCTAAAATCAAGGAATTGCAGTCAACCTTCAGTGTGCGATTACGCTACGGAAGAACGTACCGAGCTCCATGAATAGACCAAGGGAGGAAGAGCATCCAGGTCCGCCATTTGTCCAGAAGACGACAGGATCCGTGTCAGGATCACCTCTGCTTTCAAAGAAGTAGAAGAACAGATGCCTGGCCATGATATCGATGTATCCAGTGAACGCTCTGCAGACAAGTCGCGGAAAAGAATACGCGTCAGCTCATGCTTCGAAGGAATGGCATGGACAGAGCTCACCGCACGGTCCCATCGCAAAAGTCCGACTTCTTGATGCGAACGTTGTAGTTGGGGAACAAAGGGTGGCCCAGCGTCGTAAAATCCGAGGTAGATAAGAGGCCCAAGTCCTCCATCGGCGTGAAGAGGCCCGCATCGTACGTGTCGAAGTTTGCAGCGGACGCGAGAGGTTGCTGCACATTCAACGCATCCACGGCGCGCGTAATTACGAGCCCGACGGTAAGCACACTGATCCAGACTGGGACAAACATGGCTGTTCGATGTCAAGCGTGCCAATCTGCATTGCTACGGGTGTGAGAGACTTGGAGGTTGAGCATATGCGTTGAGGGCAAGACGCTGCGATATCGGGTCGTCGTTTTCCAGGCCCGGTGCCTGGCGCCGAGCCGAGGGCGCTTCACATTCGAATATTCTTTGAACTACAACGCCCACCAGTGCGAAAATGCTCGTTTGCGGACTAGCGACAGAGCTACCGCGTGGCATACAACGCTTCTATGTATGCGTATAACACAGTGCATCAGGAGCACCGATAGATCGTTCGTTTCCTTCATCGGTCGAACGTTCTAACAACGCCATCCCGGTGAGTGCAGTGCCAGTACCCGGACGATCCTGCCCAATATTGCATAGTTCTGACGCTGTTGTGGTGTTTTGTAGCCGGAAATAATGCATCCTGGCACATAGCAAATAGCCTGGAATACTTCTTGCATCGCCCATGCCGCTCTGCAGGCACCGAGGACCCCTGGAAAACACGTCCATACTGCTCGCCGTCTCCACGCGGAAAAGCTCCACCTCTTCCTTGACGCACGTGTCCAATAATATCTCTGCGAGGGCTGACGGACATGGTTCAATAATTAATAGGCAGAAGCTTTGCTGTTAGCACCCGAAGCAGTTGGCTTGACAGTGGCGCGTGGTTGCAAGTGTAATTCTACACTATCGTCCTTCGACATCGCATGCCACCTGTGAGGGCATATGGACGTCAACACGCATGGTGCGGCCCTGGTCTGGTCATTGTGCGAAGCACACAGCTTAGACGTCGAGACCAGCAATATGCGCCATACGGCCTTCGTGCACGTTTTCCGACTCGAACATCATGCAGTGAAAGGCAATCACCTGGCCGGATATAAAGGATCCCTATCGTCTAGAATCGAACTCCTCAGCTCTACTGAATCTGCCACTGGCACATCCCCCGCAGGCTTCAGTGCATCATGCTCGCCCGTCTCACCGTTGCTGTTGCGTTCAGTGCGCTCTTTGTGGGACAGGCTGCCGCTTGGGGCGCGCTCGGTCACCAGACTGTTGGGTATGACGATCAAATTTCTCAACGTCATGTTATATCTGTGCTGATTATGTTTCTCTTCGTATAGCTATGTCGCCATGCAGGTCAGCCGTTTTGCGAGCTTCATATCTCTAGTCGCGTAGATCTCATGATCATTTTGCAGTTCCTTGCTCCAAAGGCGTTGTCATTCGTCGAGTCCTCACTTGGCTCCACCTACTCAGAGTCTCTCGGCCCTGCCGCTACTGTGCGTTGTATCACGGATGTTGATGCAATATTTGCTGATCTCGCTAATCCTGTAGTGGGCTGACGACGTCCGATCTGAAAAGGCCTACTCGTGGTCTGCCAGCTTTCACTTCGTCGATGCAGAGGGTGCGTATGAGAATAGTATATGACCGACGTCCATGCATTGAATGTCATCAACAGACAGTCCGCCGAAATCATGCTCTGTTCAGCAGTCTCGTGACTGTGGCAGTGGAACATGCATCTGTAAGCACTAGCAATGTCGCAAAGACAGCCGACGGGAATTGATGTCTGCACAGTGAGTGCTATCGCTAACTACACCTCACGCCTTGCCACCACTTCGTTGAGCGCAACCCAGAGGCAGGAGGCGCTGAAATTTGTTGGTAAGTATGCACTCTACATAGGTTTCCGCGTCAATTGCTCATTCCCGTCCTTTAGATCATGTATGTTGATGGCATGTTGTGAAACGGGTCGATCCAGGGCTTATAGTCACGGCATAGTTCTTAGGAGATATTGGCCAGCCACTGCATACCGAAGCCCTTGAAACCGGAGGTAACGATATCAAAGCGAAGTGCTCAGGTTCCAGCACAAACTTGCATGCCGTAAGCCGCACTTTCCCTCTCATAGTACGCTGAACTGAGATCACTCCATTATTACAGGCGTGGGGTACGTCTGATTCATCTGACTTACGAGAGGACCAGTCGCAGACTTATACCGACAACAGACACCGGGATGCTCACTAAGAACGTCGACGCTAACCATGGCAGCTCCGCAACGACATACGCCAACTATCTAGTCTCCCAGATCAAAGTGCGCTCTCTGTTATATCTCAGCTCCCACTATCATCCTGACGTACATGGGCAAACAGACAGGCTCGTTCAAGTCACTGACGAGCTCCTGGCTCTCGTGCACCTCGACGACCGAACACGCCTCGAAGCGGCTGACGGGCTCTATCGAGATGGACGTCCGCAACGCAATCGCGTCTCCGGACGCCACCATCACGCCTCTCGAGTGCCCGCTTGTCTGGGCCCGTGAGTCGAACGCGTTTGATTGTGTATGTGATCATTCCGATAATGCCTTTCGCGCGCGACTCTGATTGTTGCCACATACACAATTACAGTCTACCGTCTTTCCTTTCACCTCGGGCGCTGATGCGTGCACCGGCACATATTATAACAACGCCTTGCCTGTGGTACGTTTCACTTCACAAGGCTGGTAATCTTGGGTGTTTGCTGATTTCTGCTTCGTTTTTCCTCGTTTCCGTCTTTCCAGATTGATTTACAGCTCGCTAAACAAGGCTATCGTCTGGCGGCGTGGTTGAACGTGATTTTTGATGGCGCAACGAACCTTCCCTAGACACAGCAACAACAGCGACATTTCGGTCGGGACGCCTATTCGAGATGTTGTACATAACGATGCGCGCAACGCGCGATGAACGTATATTATCGACTCCATGTAGATGGATGATGTGAGCCGATCATGACAGGTATTACAACAACAGATACATGGAACGCGTATGGCATGACCGTTCTAAAGATAATGGTCTGGTCCGCACGTATGGCGAGAGTCCGTTCGAGAATAGTGTACACCGGCGGGATGGCATCGCCGGTAAAGCCCAAGGAGAGTGAGGATAAGTAAGCGACAAAAGGCGCATAGACGAAAGACGAAAGACGAAAGACGAAAGACGAAAGACGAAAGGCGAAGAGACAAGGACAGAACATGGCCAACAAGATGGCCAGCATAAGGGCAAAGCGAAGATAGGAACAGCGAAGGATGGAGGAGGATCGCGATACAGGGTGATGGTATACTGAGACGTGAGTGGGTTTGTTTGTGGTAGTGGTATGATGAGGTGAATAGTTTAGGGCATCTCTGCGAGGAACAGCTAGGGAGCGGAGGTGTCAGCATGCGACAACTGGTGGACAAGGACAACATTGACATACCCTAACCACGTCGGTCTTTTCGGGGGCGACGGGCGAGAAACACGGAGGCGTAGATACAGGCCGAGAGATAATCCGAACGTCGAAAGCCCCGCCGTCTTTTATAAGCTCAGGCGTAGACGGAGAGCATTCCGCTTCCTCTTGAGTATGGTCGGGTTGGAATGAGGGCGCACGAGGTGTCAGCGTGTTTCCGTTGAGGATGATGTGCGGAGTCTTGCAATACGACGTGGAGGTGTCGATAGTCAGCACCTTTGGCTTTTGCACGGCAGCCGCATGGTCCTCGAGTGGCACGAACGGCTGCGGTGTCATGAACTGATTGAGGTAGAAAGGCGAGACAGGGGAGAAAGGCGGATAGCATGTTGGCGCATAGAGCGAAGGCCAGTACGACTCTGATGGCGGCATAGCGTAGTCAACTTCGTCGACCTCGTCCGCGGCTCTTGGGTGATAATAGCGGCAGTCGTCGGGCCCTTCAGTACAGGTTCCTGCCAGGTACGCCGGGCACACCTCTCCTGGACCCGGTGTGTCAGACAGGACCGTAGTTGATATCATAAACAGCACTTACGAGGAGCACTGACCAGAACACCTCCGCCAACGACGCGCCAATTGATGGGGAAGAAGTTGCGGCCGGGCTCGTCATCATGGCTAGGGACGTTGCGCTGCCTGGAGCGCTTGCGTTCGACTGGAGCATGAGGGGCTCGAGGGGCTGGAGTCCTATCCCGTGTCTTTTCGACAGGGTCTGGGTTTATGGTGCCATCCTCAATTGCCTTCCGCCGCGCTTGTTCGTCATGAATACTGGAAAACAAGTAAATGAGCATCACGGAGCAACCATTTGTGAGGGAACGCAGAACTGACAAATTACAATGTCCGTCCTTGGCACACTTTCCGGACAAGGTCATGAAGTAGCGACAAGGCTTCGCTGTAAAGATCGATCAGCAAGACTCTCTCGATCTGTACGATGGCATTAGCTTACTGCGATAGTAACAGTTCTTGCTCTCCGTGGAGGTTCGGGGGCCTGAGCGCCGGCGTGCGTGGAAGCGCTCTTCCGACCTCGCCGGGGCGGCTCCAAGTCTCACAGCTGACACCTCCGGTGAGCTAGGAGTAACCAGCGAGGAGTTAGAGGTTGCCGGAGACGAAGTGTCAGTTACGGAAGAGTCGGGGGTGGGTGGCGGTGCGAGTGGCACAGGGAGACTATCGAACGCGGGAGTATCCTGGAAGACAGGCAGATTTGTCTGGCCCTCCATCCCGGTATCAAAGCGCTGATGGATGGGTTCCGAGAAGTTAGAGAGGTAGTACGAAGCAGCCAGTGGTGTTATAGGGGATGGAGAGGTCGGCGTATCGATCGGAACATGCAAGAAGAAGCAGTTGTCTCCGTGCTGGCAGTGGCCCTGAGCGAAGTTCTTGCAAATTGGTCTACCTGGAAGCTGTGCGTCAGAACGGGTCTCCAATTACACGCGCAGGGAGTGACTCACCGTGAAGTTTTGCCATCTGACTGACATCGCCTTGATTTGAGTGCATCTTAGTACGGTAAGGTTGGCGGCTGGAGCTACCCATGAAATAGTGTGCTAACAGTCCAAGTTTAGATTGTCAGCTTTTAGCAACGACACGACGGCATGCTGATACCCACCCGAAAAGGACTGCAGTCGGGGACTGAGGAACGTGTTGCAAAATATTATCGTCAGCGACGAGGGTATATATGCCCAGACAGAAGTTCGGCCAAAGCACACAGGGCACAACAACCGATCGCAAGCTTTGTGTGCAGATTCAAGGGGTATATTCGAGGGCTTTGATCATGGCGGGTATAAGGCAGAACTGGATGCTCTTCCATCTGCGACCCTTCAATCTTATAGTATACGCGATCACCCGAGGTCTTCAGACAATGTCGAAGCGCAAGCTTAGTCAAACGAGAGTATACACCAGCGCCCCTTATTGCTTTTGTCCAGTGAAAACCGATACGTACCTGAAGATTTGGGTCCGTGAAGACACAAATTCCGGGATTGATCTGAGATGGGCCAAACAATAAGATCAGGTGGCCGGGCGATAATATCGGTGCGAATTTGTGAACACGTTGCACTACTCCAATTGTTATGGCATGGCTGGCTGACTGGCACTCCTGCGTGAGGTAAACGCGAACCTTATGTTATCTTTTCTTTCCACAAGAGCCGTTTTAGACTGAGGGGGAACATACCCAAGTGAGAGTCTAGAGCGAACTGATGACCGGATGCGGGACGGTTGACTCGTCAGAAGAAGCCGTGCCGGTTCAGGCAGAGAGGTTCCGCGATGCTGGGAAACAATAATAATGAGATCATGATGCTTCCGTTGATGCGGGGGTATCACTCCTGCGCTTGATCGTCCAAGCAGAAGGCCACATCTCGCGTCTCATTTTGACGCTACGTCCAAACGTAAACCTCTCCAGCTGTGCTGGGCACTTCTGACCTTGTCTCACGCGAAGCAGCACTGCAAGGACAGGGCGACTCACCAGGGCAGGATTGAGGTCCGAACATTCAATTTCGGAAGGCCTGTATAGCCGGAATAAGCGCCACACTCGAGCATGTGTCGAGAGCGCAAGCGTCGGCGCAGGTTTCCAAGGCGCGAAAGTTTACTGTAACCGGGCTACCCAGCCCCGCCCATCCACACGGTTTTGTATATTCCGTCGCTCGCCGAACAGGACGCGGTTCGGTTGTTCGCTGTGAATACCAAATTGCCACGCGGGCGACGTCATGTTTTCGGTGAAAGGCCACACTGCGTCGACGCTGCACCCGTGTGGCAGCACCGAGCTACTTCCGCGTCCCGAGCCCCGTTTCCGACGGCTCAAGGGTTGGAAAGCCGGATGTGGTGCGAGACCGAGGGTCGGAAAGGTCGTCACCTTCATCGCCATATCTTCTCGTCAGATATATTCGTCGTCCTATTGGCACGCGTCCGCTTGAGGGTCCGTAGCGTCGTGTAAGGAACGCGCCGCCCGTTTCCGGCCAGGAGCGGCAATCGCGTCCAAGCGCTCAAGCGCTGACGCCACAATACAGAAGGGCCCGCCGACAATAGGGAAGGCCATCGCGTCCTGCTGCTCGCCGGGAGCGGGAAACCTTGTTGGCCTCGAACGCCCAGGAGGCTGACACGCTTGTCGGTGATCGATGAAAGGCGAAACAGGGCCGGATGGGATTGCCTGATTTCCATCTTGCGGGGCTGTAGAAGCTACGCACTGCGAGGTCCGAGGCACAAGACCGGTCTTGTGAAGTTTTCAGTCTGCCTCGAGGCAAGTTCATTGGCATCAGTATGGCAATGACGTACCGCAGCAGTGATTGTAATGGGTCGACACTTGTGAGCGCACTAAAGCGCAGCCTGCAGGTATAGCTCGCATCGATAGGCCGATGGGTGTTCTGTGTCGCGCCGGAGTTCCATACAGATGGAAGGCTAGAAGGACAATACTACTAGGGATGATGTATCGATGTGATCAGTGCCTGTGAATGGAACACGCGACGTCACTCGTTAGCATTCACCGCAAACCCTAACTGCTACATCTGCAGAGAAACGCGACAGAAACTGGTTTACTGGTACAACATACATTCCCAAAAACATCAGTCTGAACGGCTTATAACGATATAGGTACATACACGCGCGAGATTCCTTGAGTATTGTGAATATTGAGTTGTAATACATGCTGATGCCTGCACAGCGCGAAGTCGTCTGTTCGTGGCCAGTTCCAGGGAAGCGTATCGATGACGTGGTATCAATGTCAACGAAGGTAAACCAAGGACGCAAGCCGTGTCGCGTCCGGGGACAGATATGAGGCGCATGCGCATTATGTGGGGGTTGACGGTACTTGTGATCGGTGATTGGGGATTAGGGTAATTGGGTATCGGGTGTGAGCGGTTGTGAGTGGGTCGTTAGGCGGCGAGCTACAAAGCGTAGCATACGGCGTTAGGAGGATGGTGCGGGGTGCAAGAGGGGTGTGAGTTCGGTTGGCTCGGAACTAAGGGTTTGAATCGAAGGTGCAGGGGCGTCGGTCTCGATAGAATGGTCGTCATGACTTGCTGGGTGTGCGGCGCCGTCGAGGTGGAGTGCTGGATGCGGCCGAGGCTGCGTGATGTCGGCCTTGCATATCGGACACTGACCGCCAGATTGAGCACGCGACAACAACGAATCGCGCAAGGGATGAAACTCACCACTTTCTTCTTCGAGATAAGCCACTCATCGATCTCGTTCAAGTGGAAGAGATGGTTGCAAGGCAAGACGCGTACGCGATCGCCTTTGGCAAACATCTCCAGACAGATCGCGCACTCCATCTGCTCGTCCACCCATTGAGGCTGTGGCTCCTCCTCGCCATCACGGAACGCAGATGACGGCACAGTACCACTTTCCAGATCTCTCTGTGCGTCCGGTGAGGATGCAGGGTCCTCCGATAGGTCTTCCGGAGGGTACGCAGCCGCGTGCTTCTCCCAGCCCGTGCCTGTCCATATCCGCCACGGCAATCTGTGCACGAACTCCTCTGGGGCACGTTCGCGCTGTGCCGCGCGAGCGGCACGAATGCGGTGGATTAGAAGAGTAATGAAAGTGAGGATCGACGGAAGGAGTAGTATTATGATGAATGTGATGATAGGCCTGTTAAGAACGGTAAGAACCTCCGTCGTACGACACACGAAATCAGACTCACGAGTACCATTCCCATGCAGAATACTCGGTGCTCAAAAGCAAGGATAGTGTTTTGAGTCCCTGATGTGTAGTATTCGAGGTCCCGATGAGTGTCAATAGTTCGGCGTAGTCCCAATATTTAATAAAAGTCGCAGCGATGTGAACGTCAGACGAGTCCTCTGCGAAATATGTCAGGAAAAGAACGTTATCTAGCAGGGATCATCACGCACTTTCGCTGTACATGTTCAATAGTGCGTCTGGGTTCTCCCTGTCCCCTCCCACAACGATCGCCTTAGCGCCAAGGTCCTGCGCTTGCCTCGCCTTGTCGACGAAGGGGCACCCTCCTCTCTGCACGAGCGCGATCCATGCCTCTGTGCGCTCCGGCTGGTGGGATCCAGAAACGCAGAGATCTGGGCATCCCTGTACAGGATCTGGGATAAAAGGGTACGGCGAGGAGTTGTTGCCCGCGGGACACGGCGCCGTGAAAGCAGAAAGCGGGATCACGTAGCCGAGTAGTGGCTCGGAAAGTTCTGTGCCAAAGGATGCTGGTCGTGCAGGATAGGCAATTACAGGGGTCCTGTCGACGATGGAGACACTGCCATCTGCTGCCCACGCCCATCCCCAGAGCCAGCTCCCGTCCTCGCGGGTGCTAGCGCCGAACTTGCGGAACCAGTCGAATGGTTGTCCGTTGGCTCCCAAGACGAGGCATCCGTATATCAGCGTGAGCAGGGCGGTGTGCATGCAGATGGAGATTGAGATGTTGAAGGTAACGGTGAGGAGGATACCAAGCACGACGGGTGAGGTGCATATTTGAGCGCGGCTCTCGACTCCTTCACGGCCGTTGCCGGGCTATATTGACGGGCGTCTCTCTCGCGTGTACTGCGGTCCGTACTCGCCTCGAACGGTCCAGCTCGCCCTCAGGAGCAGCTGCTCGCCGTCGCAGCCATCGAACAGAACGGAGGACGCGGTCGACACTGCATGTTTGTATGATCCTCATTTTTTCGCAGCGAAGATGGCCATGCGCCAGAGCTCGCACAATCTGGACGGAGCCATGGTTTTGCAAAAATCTGGCCTGCGATGCTAGGAAGATGCGGAACGCAGACCGGTCGTTCTGGGTGGCGTCTGACAGCCCGAGCTTGCATACAGATGAATTCAGCGGCATGATGTCGGGCTCCAAGTCAGCGATGTTCTCGGTCGTTCTCCAGCAAACACGAGCGCAGAATGTGGCTACATGTCGCGGTATGTTCGCGCAACGCGCTGACTCCACTCTTCGAGAACCCGACACTAATTCCCCGAAGAAGGGTCACGCAAAATACAATGTCCACATCCTTGCTACACGTGTATACGAGTGGTTTCGCATAGCAATGTGCTCATAGAGGTCTTCGAGAAGCCTGCAAAAACGACACCGTTTCGAGCGGTAAATGAGGCGGGTCCAAGGGGTCGATACAAAAATACTAACATTACAGCAACTACTTATTACTGCATAGGCAACATTCCACGGCGTTTGACATGCATCGGGCTACACAGACCGTGTAATACCGTGAAGCAGCGTCGCTGTAGGACTGAGGATGGACGTTGTGGTTGAACACTCTTGGGGCCTAGGCGCTGAAGTCTCACCGGTTCAAACTCCGAAATATATTTTCCTGCTTACCCCGCATACCCCGCAGTGGGGTTTGCAGCTTCTCATTATTCTATCCCCGCAAAAGAACCTGACGACGTCGACCAGGTCGACCTCCGTCCTCTGTCCTCTGCTGGTTACCGTGAGCTAACGGTAAAGGCCTGTATTCGACGTTCAGACGACTTGACGAGGTAGGAAACGGCCCAAAGTACGCATCTGGCGATAATTCCGTTGCCGTATGTTCTTGTCATACTGATGAGTCCGAATTTTCTGAGCAGTTGCCTGCGCACTCTGAGTTCACGACGAGGAGTCCCGTGCACCCCCGCTCAGTCTCAGGTACGTCCTGTTCAGTAGGGCGCAAACCGCCATCGAGCGACGCTAATCTGCCCCTCCATCAGCGACATACCGTTCGTGTCGATCATGTGCGAGATCATCACCGCCAAAACATCGTCTCCATCCAATCTGCCGCCCGAGCTGCTGCTCAACATCCTCGAGGGCCTCTACCGTTACGACCCCCATCACGAGCTCGACGAGGGATTTCACCGAGGCTTCAACAAGGCGCTGAAGACTTGCCGCCTGGTCTCGCGCGAGTGGGACGCCATTTCGCGTGCGATCCTCTTCCGCGGGTTCGCGGTCAAGCTGACCGAAACACGCACGGTTACCTCGCTTCTTCACTTCGTTACCAGGTTTCCGCACATAGCCGCATGCATTCGGCGACTAGATGTCTACGACGCGACCTCGCTGGTCGCCTTCATATCCGGGGAACTGGACGACGACGACGAAATGGGCGGCCTACAGGACGAGCGGCCGATCGCGCTCCATTCGTGCAATTTCGACGCGGAGACCCTCCTCGCCGTGCTGCACTATCTCCCACATGTGGAATCCGTCCACCTGACGAACGTCTTGCCCACAGAGGGCCTTAGAAGAGTGGCCGTCGAGCGCTATCGTCCGGTGCGCTTGGCGCACCTCGAGATCAATTTCCCCGGGTATGACGAGCTCCTTCGGTCCACCGCGATCATTCGCAACATCCTCAGCATGTTCGAAGCGATCGAGGACCTGCACGTCCACGCCCCGTCCTTGTACTCAGGATTCGTGCTCGAATACGAGGCCATGGACAACAACCCACAGGCGCACATCTGGGCACCGCACAGCGTTCGCTCGCTGCGTACCCAGTTCCTGGATCTCTCGCGCGACGCAGCCGACGCATGCGTGAGCGAGCCATGGAGCAGGGGCCTCAAGGCTCTCGAGGCCTCTACCCTCATCAGGTCATGCATCCCCGAGCTAAACGCGCTCCTCGCGTGCGCCGGGCCATCGCTCGAAGACCTCAAACTCAACATATCCCTACCGCCCGCAGTAGGTCCGACAATGGACAGTGGTACGCTGCTTCTTTACGTGGAGCCCGCATTGATATTGGAACATCTCCACACAGGCACGAATATAGATCTGTCGCCGTGCACGGGCCTCACGCAGATTCGCTTCCTGGTATATCTAGAGTACGAGCCGGACCCCGCGTTCTCGCGTCGCGACATGCCCGTCGCAACGCATGCACTGTTGTCGCTGGTGAACGGGTCGATAGACGAGCTGCAGACCGTCATCCTCCATGTCCTGACGGACGACGACTCGTGGGACCAGCCAGAGACTTTCTTACTTCAATGGGCGTGCGAGCTCAGACATTTCGAAAGCGCTCTCCTTCAGCTGCGCACGAAGGCACCGTTTGTTGCGGTCGTAGAAATTGCAAAGGAATTAGGAAAGGTAATGAAGAGGGCGCTGCCGCGGCTCCAGGAGCAAGGCGCCCTCTCAGTTGTAGCAGTATGAAGTAATGACGGACTTGTGACACCACACCCCAACATACCCTAACTTTAATGTAATATTATGGACACTGGAACTCCCAACAACGGACGACTGTTCAACGTGACGGCCCGGGAACTTACAGTTAACGAGAGGTTGTTCTGACGTCTTTCTCTGCATAAGCAGCGGTTGATATCAATGTCATTAGTAGAAATCCTATGAGGTATGTGAGGTATGGGTATGGCATAAGGAGTACAGGAAGCTAATCCAAATCCTAGTCCGTTGGGTCATTCACCGCCACGCATCGTCCTGTGTCAAGCTCCCGCTCCCTGGCGTGGTGATCTGGTTATTGGGATCGGACTCCCATTTCACCACGCCATCGTGTTTCCTGATGTATTTATATTGTACGATGGCTTTCGTAGGCAGGTTTACCGTTACTGAGAAGATGTTAGCATACCGGGCGGCGCCACAGCCCATGACATAAGGATCGCTTACTTGTCCAAATGGGATAGTTAGCTGCAGATAGCTGGAGAGCGCTATCAGACGACCAGCCTGCCAACGCGTCAACAGAGCCGACGACGTATATGTTCTCTATTTGATTGTCAGTGTCGGCCACCACGTCAACCTATTACTGGGAGACACACCTCCTGGCACCGTTGTAGCCTGTACATTGAACGTGACTGGGATAGTGGGCCGCGAGTATGTCCCACAGGTCGCAGGAACAGACAAGCCCTTCGCGCCCCAGCTCGCCGCAGCAAAACCTGCCCTCGCCCCAAATGCCGTGAGCGCAGACGCATAGCTCCACGTCAAGTCAGTCGCACTCCGCGGTACTCCAGTGTCCTTGTCGAACTGCTCCGCCAACCGTCCGCTCGGCGGCGTGTACTTCGCGTTCTCCATAACGAACCCATCTGCGAACGCCCTGACCGCCTTCGTGAGGCGCACGAATGTGGGCATGTACGACGGGTACGTGCCCGGCGCGACGATGGGCGAGAACTGGCGGAAGAACGGCAGCGAGATCGGCGTGACTTCCAAGAAGCCCTGCGCGTGCCACACCGTCAACGCGTCGTACAGCTGCTCGGCGACGGCGAACGTCGTGAGGTACCAGGGATTGCCGTCAAAGTACACGTCTTCAGAATACCGTCCAGTGGCGATTGCAGACAGCGGGTCGATGCCGGCGTTAATTGGGTACACGGATCGGAAGGAGTCCACGTATGCCTTGAGGTTTGCGAGTGCCTTGTCAGAACACGGCTGGAACGTCGTTGCGTCGCAGCCGGCTGCGGCGTCGAAGGTGTGAATGGACGCCAGGACGGTGTTGGCATCCTTCCCGGTACGACGCCAAACGGTATTGGCAGTGATATACGCCTCGCTTGGATTCCAGTACGACTTGGAAACGTATGTGATGAGAACTTTCGGATTTCCCTTGGACGACGCATGGATGCATACTCACCTGTAAGAAGCAGAGCAGATCGTCGGCCTGCACATCGTAGCTATCAACAACAGAGGCCTCGCCAAATTTCGATGCAAGAGCGGCCCCTTCGCGTAGTGCGCGATGCTGAACAGCTGTGGTGAAGAACGACGACGAGTCAACTTCCTCCCACAAGTCGAATCTAACCCAAGGCTTCAGATGCACAACCTAGTACCCGCGCCACAATGCTGCTCACGTCGATTGGTTCCATGTTACCGCGACATAATCCAGGTCGAGCTTGATCATCGGCCACAGTTTGCTCGTAACCCACGTCAGATTCCCGTCCGCAAGCAGCCCGTTCGCGTAATTGATCACTGCCGTCGCTCGCAGGGCGGGCCCGTCTCTCTGCGGGCGGCCCCACGAGCCTGTGAAGGCCGTGTGGTCAATGTTGAATTTCGGCTCGCCGAGCCCGCCGGTGGTGAGGCTCCCACTGGGGTTCGATACTTGCTGCAGCGCTGTCTCCGCCGCGACGAAATCGTCAATTAGCGGGCGGAGCGAGGCATCGTGGCCCGCCGTGTATTGGTCGATCAACATCTTGAACACGAGCGACGAGTCCCGCGTCCAGGTATAGAGATAGTCCGGATCCTCTGTGCTTGGGCTTGCAATTACAACGCCGGCCTATGAAGAACAAGCAGACTGATTTGGTGCCGCAAGCCGGTGGGTGAGCTAGTAAATGGACGCTCACCTTCGCACCGCTGCACTTCTCGCCATCCGGCCCAATGTTAGCCAAAACACCAGCGACTGCAATGGGACGCTCTTTGGCAATGTATGATTCAATTGTCTCCGACTATACAAAGACGGAGATCAGTGCGCCGAGGCAGGTGCCACATGAAAGTAGGATGGCCTCGAAGAGGGGTTCTCGCTCTTCCCGATATGCTCACCTTCAGATACCGCGCGCATGCATCACCTGTACACACGCACAAGTCAGCAGTCGATCTTCAGTTACTTTGCAGGCTTATGCACGCGACGTGTGCGCGCCGCGTCACCGGGGGATCTGCGTCCGTTCAAGTGACCCTGTCGATAAACTCACTTGTGACGACCCCGCGCGCACATGGCGCTCTATCAGATCCGTAGTAGTCGTGCCAGCAGCCCGGGTATATCGCAACAGCGAGCGCGTTGAGGAGGACGAAGCCCTTCTGCCATGCGGACGACATGGCAGTTGAGACGGCAAGCTGCGAAGGGGCGGCTCACGAGGCGATGCCTGGCCTCCGCAGGGGCGGTAAGCGGAGTAGCTGGCCTCCGGAATTGGACATAGGACTGCTCAATTGGCTGCCCATGCCAACGTGCAGGCGAGGGGCGTGGCGTGAAGCGGCATGCCTGAAGAGTGCTAAAGAGTGCGAAAGAGAGTCATGTGCGATGTCAAGCGTGTCAAACGTGATGCGCGTTCCGTCGCGGTGATGGCATTTCAAGGGGCGTCAAAGCGTTCTTCCAATGTCCAGCGAATATGTTAGGATATCTAAGGTACTACAGCACACATTACAATACAACGTGCAATAATCTCAGCTAGCGTGTCCACAACTCCTGTCATGATATTCGTGCTATGATGGTGCGTCGCCCTGGAAGTTCCTCAGACTCGGGTGCGTAACATGCGCCTCCTCCTCGCTAGATGGGACGGAGTACTCTGACGGCGCCAGCCTGCCGTTTATGCCTGCGCTCCCATCGTTCGTCCATGCATCCGTCGTGAGCCGCACGGGCACGACACAACGCAACTCGTCAAACGGCGACTTGCTGATATCCGGTGGGACCATCGTCAGCACGATGCAGTCCCTAATTGAGAGGCCGCCGGCACGGAATCCAGCTATGCGAATGTCGTCCTGGATAGAGATCTCGCCCGAGAATGAGATGAAGTCTGGGCCGTCCGTCTGTATCGATGAAAGTATGTTAGTAAGTGAGGCCGTGTTGGCCAGATGGAAAGGGACGCACTGCCCGCCTGAACTGCCCTGTTCCGATGCACTTCACCCGCCAGATATCGGTCTTCGTCCCAAAGACAACTGTATTGCTGTTTGCCCGAAGAAAAACGGGTCCACGGCGTTTAACGGGAAGGTACCCACGCGGAGACGCCAAATACGCACCGAACATCCACAATCGATTGTCGCAGTAGCTGTATCCGTGTGTGCTGCTTATGTGGTGATAGCAGTGAAGGTGTTGGGCCGTACGGCATGAATGCCGCGAGCGAATACGCGGTCGAGGAGAGCGTGAGGTGGAAAGGGATCGATTCGGACATGCAGAAGACGCGCGATGCGGGAATGTACAGCTGCATGAGGTGTCCATCAGGATATTGACAGCTAGATCCATAGAGAGACGGACTTTGGATATGATGTCAGTGACGCCGGACGACCGTGCGGGCACGGTTCCCTCGAAACACCGCCAGTCCGGGGAGTCGAGGACACCTGGAGCCCTGCTGCTCGAGATCATGGGGGGAGGTAAGGGTACCGCTGGCCGAGACCGCGGATAGTAGACAAAATTAGTAGATACAGTGTTGCTGTAAAGACATGAGTGTCTCAACCACCGAACGAAGCACTGCACCCACTTATTCTGTTGTTTGGGTATCAAAGAGGCTGCAGCCTTCTTCAGAGGTCCCCGGTCAACATACGCCGTGACCGAGTACTCCACCGTCGCGCGGAAGCCAGGCAGCCCCGTGAGGTGGACTTCGTACGTCGGTGGTAATGGATAGTCGGTCTTACCATCGTGAAAGGTTGTCGGGAGCGTCAAGCTGAACGGTAATGAGGGAGGGCAGGAGCCGAGGTCGCGGTCCTTGTTCCAGAGAGACATGCGCGACAGGCACAATTCATACGTAACGGTGCCTCCCTCCGCGATTTCTTTCAGCAACAAGGTGCCTTTGATCTGCGTGCGAGATGAGGGATCTGGGATCTCGAAAGAAGACAATTACGCACCTTGACCTCGACTGCGTGCACGCCCTCGGGCTTGGCTACGTCGACGCTGCCCTCGACGACGCCGCCATAGCCATACACGGGCAGCGAGACATTCTGCTCCTGGGCGACGAAGCGCAGGCTGACACCGCCGCTCTTGGATTGTTTCGTGATTTCTCCCGACGGACGCGGTTGCAGACGGTTGAGCGCGAGTCTCTGCTCGAACGCCTGTGGCTCCGCCGTGTACGACGGAGTCCTGGAAAACGTTAGGTGAGGCGCGACATAGCTGGGCAAGCTGGCCGTGGACATCGTGGTAGGAGACAAGCCCGCAGACCGCGACTCCGGCCAAATATACTGGACCAGTTGTGGACCAAAGTCCCACCCCGGTAGAGCCGACGACCATATGGTACCGGAAGCACATCATCCCACTGACTCATGGCGGCGCTCCACTCTAGGTTCTCCAGTCCCAGCATAGGATTTTGTTCTGAAACATACCGCCACGAAGTTCGAGAGTGGGAAATAAAAGGTCGCAGCAAGTGTATAGATCATCGTAAATGGGTGGGTACAGCCCAACTCTGTACACTCTAGTGACCGAGACGCCGGAAGTTACCGCCCCGAAAACACGATGCATTTCTCCGACGGTCGCCTCTCGCAGAAAGGCAAACAAACGGCCGAGACGGAATGGCCTCCATATGGAGGTCAAAACAGTCACAGGTGAGACGACATATGCACGTTTTCATCTACTTGAAATGTCCCAAGGATCCAGGACAAGGTGCCCATACGACTCCCGCACAGGATCTTGGGCTCATAAGTCTACCCCGCGTGCAAGTACACCTCAGGCAGGTATGTGGAGTCCAATTCTTGCTAGAACTTGGACGGTGCACATGCGTCCGTCCATGGGACCGCCGAACGAGCGCGGAAGCCACATGGGTATTCTATGAAGCCTGACACTCCGAGGGAGTTGCACATCCTTGCGAGTCTAACCTGCAGCATAGCTAAAGCCAGTCCGAAATTGTCAGCGCAGCAGGACAGCAATCATGCGCCTCCGTGGTTAGGCGTATTGGCACGGTCTCGCAGAACTGCACAAAATCAGTCTGCGCGCTATCCGGCGGGACGATAGTCACCGCGATGGCGTCCTGTGCGCAGCAACGACGCGTTCTCAGCGGGGTGGGAACTGCAAAAAGGCTGACTGCGTACTGTGACTTTTATCCCGCTTGCGACGAATCCACCGTTCCGCACGCACGGCGGGAGCACGATCGCTCCCGACCATGTTATCGAGGTAGGATTCCTCGTGGTGGCGTGCACGGTCCCCCGCGCAAGCACCCTCGTAGCCGTGATATACGTCTTCTCCCGCATGCACGGCAGCCCCGCCGACATCGCGTCCACCTGCGTGCGCCGCTGAACCTGCAGGCGCACCGGCGGCTGGTGCATCCCCGCGCGCGCCATCAGCTGCTGCTGCAGCGAGCTCGCGGACGAGTTCGTGGAGGACAGCGGGTGGAACGACGCGGGCGACGGCCGGTACGCGGCGAACGGCTCCAGCGCGCCGTCGTCGGCGAACATTGTGACGAAGAACGGTATTGGCTCGCGCATCGTGCACACCTGAGATCCTGGGAGAAAGAGCTGGCGGGAGATTGCATAAGTCCCACGCCAGCAGGGTGCGTTTGGGCCCACGGACGACGTACTTGTATGCCGACGCTCTCACGGTTACTGCGACGCGAATGGAGCGTGAACTTGAAGAGTGTCTTGGGGCCAGTTGGTGTCTTCGTCAGGCTCAAAGGAAACGGCCCTGACTGCGCGGGTCGGGACAATTCTCGGTATCTAAAAGGTATTCTCAGTCTAGGATCGTCGAGAACAGATGTGAGCATACTACGTTCACAGGTTCATTAAGCAGCGACCTACCTAGATGATTTCCGCCACAAGCTCGATTTATTCCGTATGCGAGATATGGTTACCACGATGGCGTAATGCACCTCGACGTCAAAGCCAGGGATCCCGCTGAGGTGCGTATCGTATGTCGGTGGTAGCCTGAACCGTTCCCCAGAAACATCATGGTCGTAGTGCGTCGGTAGTGTGTATCGGAAGTTGACTTTCGCGGGAAAGGAAGCATGACGTTCGGAATCCCAAATGAAGAGCGAATCCTTGAGGATCTCGGTGGAAAAAGTACCGCTTCCCGCCACCTCCTTGAGCTTCACGGTGCCTTCCACCTATAACTCATGTGTCAACCTTCCCTCTGAAATCCGCGAAGAACCACTCACAGTGACCTCCAGTCGCAACAAGCCTGAAGGCCTTGGTACCGCAAGGATCCCATCGATCGTCTCTCCGTTCGTATACTCCGGTATGGTCACCCCATCCTCCTGGCCGCTAAGCAACAGGGTCACTTTGCTGGAGTGCTTCACAAAATGACCAGGTGATGCTCGCGACACTATCGCTGGTACGTGGATGTTGACGCTGGGGCGCCGTGGAGGCGATGGAGATCGTGCTCGAGGCGGGGGCAGCGATCGATCCCTGGCCCGCACAGTTCCCGGGAGTGGTGGTACCGGTGGTATATCTGTCCGCTGTGCATCTGGGCGCAGGAAGGCGGCGAGAGTGTCCGTGGAAAGCGAGTTGCGCATGTACTGCACGGCTGCGAATGGATGTCGCGGCATATCGTCTTCGCCTAGCGTCGTACGCTACGAGCTGCAGTAGTGGGCAGTTGCAGAAAATGACAGCGCACCAAGTGCAGCGAGGGGTGGGAGGCCGTGTCCAGCACAGTGGAGGCTACTCCGCGCACCCGAGGCTGAGAGTTACCCGTATCTGATGAGGGTGATATAGATGGGCGAAGTCTGTGCGATCGTACAGCAAGCCAGCACGCATACGGTACACTCCTTCCTTGAAGGATGTCGCTGCACTGTGTGCTCTCAGCGCTGAACAATGGAAGGCACGAAAGTCAATCTCTGTGATCCCGGAACATATGCAGCTATCGTGAACTTACTCACTGGCGTCAGCGACGTGCGTGCAGCACGACGGCGGGCAACGGGGATCGTATGCAACCGTTCTTGACATGTGTGGCAATTATGCTGGGATGTATGCCGGTGCATGTGCGGCTCTCTTCGAAGCTCACACCGCGCGTCCCACACGCACGAGGTGGCACGGCCACACGTCCTGATATCTTGCTGATACCAGAATCAACCTATCACGATGTGATCAAGCTTTCAGTCCCCGTTCGCACCAGCAGGACCGCGATGCAGAAGCTGGGTGCAGCGTAGACAACTGGATGGCTCGGCGGATGGAAGAATCGTAGGTATGGACGGGTACAGACTCGGCGCCATGTGACGAGCGCTGATGTGCACGACTTCGACGGACCTACGCCCACAGCGGACTGGACGGCACCCAGCCGACTCGGTGAGAGACATGGTGAAACTAGTTTCCACGAACGCCAGTGCGTGCATTATGTAGATAGCGGTGCTACGTTTACCTCCATGAATCATTCACGGTCGTTGATCCGCTGGCGGGAGTCGTGAGCGAGTTGTTTGGATCGCTCTCCCACGTTACTGATCCGCCATTCTTGCGGATATATTTGTACTGGATGTTCGCACTGGCGGGCAGGTTGACAGTGACTGATGGACGATGATCACGACGTAATTAGCAGCCTGACAGCAATATCAAGCATCTGGGGTACTTACTGGACCAGATGGGGTACGAAGCGGAAGACATCGCGAGGGCGTTGTCCGGCGACCAGTTCTCGAGGGCATCAACAGAACCGGTGAGGAAGATGTTCTCTACTCGCAGGCCAATTAAACCGTGTTGCAACTGCGGAATACATCAATTACGCACCTCCAAGAACTGTCGTCGCGTCGACCTTGAAGGTCACGGCTACCGTCGGGCCGGCGTTAGGCGCGCATGTAGCGGGGACGGTGAGGCCTGCGGCACCCCAGCTCGCTGTCTTTGTGCCACTACGAGCAGCAAAGCCGGTGAGGGCAGCTGCATAACTCCATGTGAGATCGACAGCACTTGTCGGCTGTCCGTTGCTTCGGAGGAATTGTTCAGCGAGCCCGCCGTTCGCGGGGGTGTACTTCGCGTGTATGGCGACGAAGCCGTCGGCGAAAGTGCGGATCGCAGAGGTGAGCGTACTGAAGGTTGAAGTCGTTGAAGCGTATGTGCCGGCGGTGACACTTGACTGGAAGGTTTGGAAGAATGCGAGCGAGGTCGGGGTGATCGTGAGCGTCTTCTGCGAGTTCCATACTGACAGCGCATCGTACAGCTGTTCAGCTACGCCCTGCGCGTTTGTGTCAGAAATTTTATTTAATTTCGGCATGCAGGGCACTCACAATGGTAGACAAATACCAGGGCTACATGAGCCAATAACATTTGGTCAGTCGAGAAACTGCCGGCAGGTCATTTTTCACTTACGTTGCCTCCTTGGTACACATCCTCGGGATAGCGTCCGGTCGCAACAGCACCGTTAGCAGGAATGCCACTGTTGATGGCATAGATGGACCGGAAGGAGTCGACGTAGACTTTCAGGTTAGAGAGAGCCTTGTCCGAACATGGCTGGAAAGTCGCCGCGTCGCATCCCGCCGACGGATCGAACGTGTGGATTGACGCGAGGACGGTGTTCGAGTCGATGCCTGAGCGCCCACCACCGGTATTCGCAGTGACGTAGTGACCAGACGGATTCCAGTATGACTGCAGGAAGCAGAGTACATTGGCTGCCTGAGTGTTGTAGCCAGAGACGACCGAGGTCTGGCCGATGCGAGTGGCGAGTGCGGAGCCCTGGCAAAGCGAACGATGCTGCACGGCTGTCGTCCAAAATGAAGACGAATCGATTTCTTCCCAAAGGTCGAAACTACACGAAACATGATTAGATACGCCCATCGGTTTGGAGAACAGCACAAAACTTACGAGGATTGGTTCCAGTAGTTCATCACGTAGTCTAAGTCGAGCTTAATGATTGGCCAGAGCGTTTGGCTGACCCAGGTAGTGTTGCCGTTATCGAGTAACCAATTCGCATATGTGATCATAGCGGTAGACCGGAGAGCGGGACCGTCTAGAATCAACTCGAGTTAGCTCGCATCGCACATCAATGTGACCAGGTCGTACCTCTCTGAGGTCGTCCCCATGGGTCAGTATACGCAGTCTCATCGATGTTGAACTTTGGCTCGCCTATGAAGAAGAGTCAGCTTAGGAAAGGAGGCGCTGACGCAGACGCGCTCACCAAGACCGCCAGTTGAGACGGTTCCACTGGGGTTCGTCACCTGCTGCAACGTTGCCTCGGCAGAGACAAACTGGTCGATCAGGGTCCGAAGCGAAGTATCCGCTCCCGACGTGTACTGGTCGATCAGAACCTTGAACACCAAGGAAGAGTCTCGGACCCATGTGTACAAATAATTCGGGTTAGAGGTACTAGGGCTCGCGATCACGACTCCAGCCTGAGATCCTTGATTAGCACTGGTCTCTGTCTCAGACAAAGGATCGTACCTTCGCGCCGGCGGACTTCGAGCCATTGGGACCGATATTGGCGAGTAGACCTGCCTTCGCGATGGGTGATTCTGACGCGACGTACGAGTCAACGGAACTCGATTGCGCGAGGCACGAGGTAGCGACGCCGAGAGCGAAAAGTATGAGGTTACGCATGGCGTAGAATGCGAAGCGAATGCAGCTTGCTCGACTCCACTCAGCCAGCGATATTTAAGTGGAATCCAAAAGCGCACCATGTGGCCGACGAATAGAGGAAGTTGCGACGGACATCATCAGAGACCAGTGTCTCGCCGCCTGCGCGAAGGAAGCTTCGTCAACGTCCAGCATGGTCTGTTGATCAGCAGGACACGAAAACGCGGCAGTTGAGCATGCTCCGTCGGGCCATCAACTATTTTCGTGACAGCCATGCGCGAACCCCACCTAAAAGTGAGGAGCTGTCAGCGACGAACGCCCTTGCGACACACTTCTCAATCCGCCGAAGGCTGTGAATGTATACCTTCGAAGACCCTATGTCATACAGATTGGGGAAAGGAGAGCTTGACAAGGCTGGCAAGGCAACAAGCGTCTCATGGCCCCGGGTCTCGGCAAAGAAGAATCGGCCGTATGACGAGGAGATGGCATTTTCTGTATTTTTACTTCTTGATTTCAAAGATCACTGGACAGGCAAAACCGGTTACATACCACTCGTCAGTGGATAGAACAAAAAATTACGACGTACGTGCGGGTAAGATATGGACCCTCGAGACATCCAAGACTCCAAGGGTTCGCAAGTGATGCATCTGCCGCTAAACACAGCTGATAAGTTCATAGGCAGCTTCTTTTAGTGGTCTCGTCAAAGTTCTTTGGTTCCCGAGGTAGCTGGACAAAAGCTGGACTCGACTTCAGGCTACAAGGTGCGTGTCGTGTCGTGGAAGGGAGCACCGCTAGCGCTCAGTCGATAGCGCCCAAGCTCGTGACACCGACCACGTGTTAGCCTCGTGCCAAGCGCGCCGCCGACGCCCGACGCGTATGCGCACGAACACCGACGGCGAGCGCAACTCTTGCGCATGTACTCATGTTGCTGCTGAGCGAAGTACAACTGACTGTCCTATCCGCGCGACGACTCTGCGAGCGCTGAAGATGCATACCTGTTCAAGACTCCTCAAGCCTGCATGTGAGTTCGAATCCATGTTTGCGATGAAATACTCCTGAATCCTGACCTGTTATCTCAAAATTTCAACGGGTGCAACGAACACGAGCACGTATCGGAGTGCCGCACACGCGGGAACGCCTATAAGTCGCGTCCCTGTGATCATCCCAAGGCTCCTGTCGCGTTTCGCCCGCACCGCCCGGGAAGGGTGCATGACCGCCGAGCTACTGATCGATAGGTGGGGGCGGCAGCCGTCCGAACATCCCACGGCAATGGGACGGTATTGAAATGCTATAAGAGGGCGCGAATTCACTAGTCTCGTCCCCGTGTCGCGTCTTGCTCGCACACAAATGGCTGCGAAGCGACTTCCCAGCTTTGATGAGCTCCCTAACTTCCACCACATGACCGGGTGCGCTTGGGGAGTGTTTGGGGACGACGATCAGCTTGGCACAGTGAACCTTTTGACTGAAGAAGTCGTCGCTGAAGCGGCGAAGGAGATCAAGTAAGTAGTTGCGCGCGTTCCTGAAGTTGCAGCTAATGAGGTGGCCGCAGGCTTGGAAAGACGGTCTGTCTCAACTGGTAAGGTGAACGTGGTGCCAAAGCATTGTCGCACTCACGATTGGGTCCCACGCGTTACAGGCCTATCAATTTTCCCTCCAAGGTAGTACACGCCAATGTGAGACCCGTACAGATCTGACACGCGTTCTTTGCATTTCTCCAGCCTATGTTCAACCGTCAACCGCCGACTGTGACCTCCTGGATGCTGAATGGGTATGGAAATGATGATTCTATTCACATAGTGAGTTTCCTGTGAGCCAACATACTGGTTGCGTCGCGGGCCAACTTAACGCGTTCAGAACACCCAATCCGGCTCTCAATGGGACGGCCTGAAGCACTATGGCGTTGCGCCGCAGAACGTCTTCTACAACAAGTACGTTTGCGATTTCGTACATTTTGACACAAAGCTGATCAAGAAGTCCGCCAGCACTCCGTCGAAGTACTTCTACCGTGGCTCGCACAACCTCCGGATCAGCGACCCGAGCAAGGTCGACAACAACCAGCCGGCCGTAAAGCTCGGGATCCACAGTGCGTTCGCCCTCCGGAGTTACGACAGATTCATGGCCTACACATAAATGTTTCGATAGATTGGGCGCAGCATGGTATCTGCGGGCGTGGAGTGTTCCTTGACCTCGTGGACTTCTTCACCGAAGGTGGCGCCAAACCGCTGCCATACGACCCCTGGACGACCCACGCAATCACCGCCGCGGACCTCGAAGCGTGCGCGAAGAAGGAAGGTATCACGTTCCGCCAGGGAGATATCCTCATCCTGCGCGTCGGATGGATGCGCAAGTGGTACGCCGCGACGCAGCAGGAACGCGAGGCTCTGGGCGGGAAGGACGAGACCGCGTACGCTTTCAGATACCTCAGTTGCGGAGATATTGAACTGCGGCATATAGGGCGGGAATCGAACAATCCGAGGATATGAAGCGTTTCCTCTGGTAAGCATCATTCTAGAGTCACCCATTGCAGAACGGCACTGAGAGTTTTTCATTGTCTATAGGGATAACCATTTCGCAGCGATTGCGTCTGACCAGCCGTCTCTCGAGGTTCGATGGCGTATGTGGTACCATGATTTGAAGCTGACAACAGAATTTCAGAGATGGCCGGACCCCGTCCTGCCTCCTCGCATGCACCAGGTAAGTCAACTATCCTCCTGTAGCCGTTCGAGAAGTATAATTGAATCGTATGTAGACGTTGCTTGGGTGAGCGCGTCATTATCGTGGCATGATTTCAGCTGACCTCTCCCGGAAGACTCTTTGGGATGCCAATCGGTGCGTGTCAGGAGATGGTTTCGCGGTGCCACTTGCTCAGACGCCCACAGGCGAGCTATTCGACTTGGAAAAGCTGTCCGAAGCGTGCGCCGCTGCGGGGAGATACACGTTCTTCTTCACGTCATGGCCACTGAACGTGTGAGCAACCTTCAGACTGTCGGTAATCGGAATCAGATTGCTGACAGTCATCACCAGTCTCGGGGGCGTCGCGAGCCCTCCTAACGCAGCAGTGGGTCACGCTCTCGACTTCCTTATGACGCGCGTTACTGATCGGTTTGCTAGGCATACTTGTGAAGGACGTAAACGGGCTATTACATTGGACGGAGCAGTATAAGCTGCATTACATCTCATTGATGCGAAGTATATATCGACTTGCCAGGATCAATGAGGTGCTCCACGCGTCTGACCGAACCCCGCCACCCAAACCCTTCTCATTCAATGATAACATCCAACTCAGACGCGAATGCGGCCACACTCTCCGGTCTGCATCGACAGTTGTGCAGAATGAGTCGTCGGAGGGGGGCGAAATCGCGCTCGTGGTCGCGGTTTCGTGCCGCGATGAGCCCCAGCAACTTATCGGCTCGTGTGTCCTCGAGCGAATCTGCGCGGGCGATAAGGTCCATGTTGATGTCGACGAGGCATAAGTCTTGGAGTTGGGGCATCGAGTCGGAGGGAAAGACCTCTAGGGATGAGCGTCTTCGAAAGATGAGCGTTTGAACGGAGGTCATCAGATGCTGGAACGCGTCCCAATGCGCGCGCAAGGTCGGATCCTGCGTGTTGTCGATGTCGAGTGTCCGCATGTGGGACAAGTCGAAGGATGAAAAGTTCAATAGGGAGTCGATTGGCCCGGTGCGCACGACATTGAGGGTAACGCGGCAGCGGTTCGTGACGTTCTGCTCGGTGAGTTCGAGGAAGCGCGGGTGGAATCTGAAATACGAGAATGAAAGCGAGCCTATCTGCAAGGCAACAAGGGGATGCAGGATGGTCTCCCAGCTCGACGTGCGCGATGGCTCCGATATGAGCAGCGAGCAGCCCGCAGGCAGGCGCAAACGCAGTAAAACGTGAGCCTGTGCTGCAGTTCCTATGGAGAGGAGAGAGATACTCCGCAAGTTCCGCGGCGAGATAGGCGCATCGGCTGGACGTATTGTGGGGTTACGCGTGTCGATATCCTGAAAGGTAACTTCGATAAGCTCGACTGTCTCCAACGACTCAGACCCCTTGATGATACCCAGTAGTCCTGAGGCGTGCGTGGCAATACGGCTACGTTACGTACTTGGTAAACTTTGAAAATAGAGGAGGTTTGAGCGACTTACGACAGGATGAGCGACCGCAGACGCGGCATGCTCAAAGAGAGTTTGATGGGTGCGCGAAGTGAGGGATCGTCGGCAATGAACGTCAACTCGCGCAGCTCAGGTAGCTCGCTGCCCATCTGTGCGACGATATGTTCGAGGATCTTCGAAGGGATAACGAGGTCCAGCTCGACGAAGCGTGCGGCGTGCTCCCAGATCCAGTCGCGGTGCGCGGTGGTGATCACACCGTAGCTTCTGTTGAACCAGATGACGTGTAGGCCGGCTCCTTGAGACTTCTCGAAGTAGTGTCTCGCCCTCTCCGGTGAGGCCAAGTCGATTTCTGTCCAGAGTCTGGCTGAGCTTTTGGCAACATTGCGCCAATGTTGGCAGATATGGGTCAGGATGATAGGGGAGATCTCAGCTGTGTGTACGCATGTGAGGAATATTGTCTCTAGCAAATCGACGGGTAGCTTGAGAGCATGCCCATCGTTTTGCTCGAGCATGTTCAAAGTGAGGTGGCACCAGCTGTGACGGTGCAGAAGGAAGTCGAGCTGAGCAGAAACTTGTGCCACCGGCCGGCGCTCATATCTTGATCGGAAGCGCCGATCAATCTACGCGCCCGGCCTGACGCGTCCACTGGTCTCTCCAGGTCTCTTCCCCTCGTTCAAATCGTCCCCCTTTACAACGCTCAATCTCCAATGTATGAATGCGTGAGAATCGACGTGCATACCCGCGCAGCTGGCGGCTCCAACTTTCACTCTTGTCTTATGCAGTCTGGATCGATTATTGCGGGCGGACTTCGTGAAAGGTGCGTGCAAGCTACAATTTGTTCACTTAAGTGTGCCATTCACCACCTCAACGAGTAGGGCCATTGACGGGGGATTCCATTTCTCTGGTATTCACCATCGCTTAACGCCAAAATCTGCGTCCCGGACGGCAGATTTCGATGTCGTGCGCATCGCTTCACGGCACCGCGCCGCGGCCGCGTCACAGCGCTCTTGCGAAGAACGCTACCTCAGTGAGCAGAGGACAGACCAACACATCTTTATAAATTTCGGGCGATCTACTCGGCTTGCAGCACGTCGGTGATTTTGGAACACGCATCTCCGCCGGCGAGACCTTTGACAATCGTTAGTTCTCTATGCGACTAGGTGGAGGGCTAGTCCTGCTAATGCTGTGTCTACTACACTATTTTCATGAAGTTTGTTTGCTGTATGATAAGGGGTTTTACGCTGCCTCGTACTGCTGATGTTGTGGCATATATCAGGCGTGCCCCAGGCGGAGGCGTCCATCGATAGGTCCGTTGATGCACTCCATAGTTTCCTCGCCCTCACACTACTGATACTGTACTTGCCCATGGCACGCAGATCACTACTTAAATTTGAGGCGTGAGACGGATTTCTGGGCCCTTACCCGTCCTCTCGAGTTGACTCAATTCCCGTCGTTGGGTTTGGAGGATATAAATTCGGCGAGGTCGGAATCATCACGATCGGTCATCGGTTGGCTGCCCTCAGAGCTGTCTATCAGCTCAGCGTAGTGCAGTAAAAATCCTCAACATGTACGTTCCTGAGTTAACTTGTCTCATCGCACCGTTTCCACGTACTGAACTCGGCGCAACGGAAGCGAGAGAACTCTAGGAGAATCTATCTGTTGATCGCCTCTACGACACGATACAAGATCAAGGCCAGTGTACTGCGGTTGATATCGGAAGCTGACGTGAGCGGGCGCACCGCGGCACGACATCTCGATGTACCTCACCGAACCTATTCTTTGTAAGTTTCCTTTACATTTTCACCATGTGATCGGGATACAGACCTATGTGTGGCGCAGTATACTTTGTTGCTATAAGATTTCATCTTACAGCGGCGAGCGCCGCCCTTCATGCTTCACTTCAAGGAGTCGTACCAAGACGCCCGTCAAGAGGGTAGCACGGTTATGGAGCAGACCAGGGTTTTATGGCGAAGTGCCAATGCACATGGTGCTTCACCTGAGGTAGACCGCCTTGCTCCTCTCCTCAGTTTGTGTTTTCCCAATGTACATGCCTGCCAATACGGAGGAACGATTTCACAATGAACTCGCTTCCATGTCATGATGTCTCGGGTGGTTGTGACGTCTTCTATGCTGGACGGACTCGTACCGACACCGATGTCCAGCTGATACGTGGCCGGCCTTCGGATTGACTTGATGAATGTCAGATGAGGGCGCTCGCGAGGTCACAGGTACGCAGGCTTCCCCCCTTGATGATGTACGATGACAAGTGCTCATGTCCATCATAACTTTGTAGGTCATGTTTTCGTCTCGCACAGAGTACCAACGCAAGATATTCCGCTTGGTATCTGCATCTCCTCCTTGCAGAGGACGTACTTATGCCAAATTTCACGCTCACAAGAGGCAATACAGCGCAGCATAGAAGGTCTTGCTTACTCTTAACGCTAAGTATCCGATCTCAAAGTTTTATTTAGAACAAAGTTATTCGGGACGCTGCAGTGAACACCACGGCCTGCTTCATATCGACCATAGGTTATTCGACTGGTCCGTCATACGCTCATGCCATACTGAACCTACGTCGTCTTCCATTGTGAGCGTGCCTGACACCCTGGTCACCTGTACGTCTTTGTTCACTGGAACCATTGCTGCTGTAACATGAGCTGATGACATTGCGCTGCTGAGGTCACCACTCCAACACCTATAAGTATCTCCGTTGAGGGTCGGAATCCGTAGCTCAAGTTGACCGCCTTTCCCATCTCACCAGATTTCAAGCATTATCACAAGCACGATGAGCGACCCTCAATACACTCCCGACAACGTCACCTTGCCTCCTGATCCACGCAAGCTGCCCAGGGACAGTCTCACCGTCAGTGGTCTTTAATCCATCTCACCCATTCAGAACCCTCACACGCATATCCTCCACCTGGTCAGGAAATCTCCTCGGCCGACTTCGAGCAGCAAGCCGCCGTCATGGCGCGTCTCCAGTGCAAGTACATCGACCTCAACACCGGACAAGAGTCGACTGTGTATTGGTCCACCTACGAGGCCGTCGGGCATACCGTCCATCACGACTTCACTGGCAGGACTTCTATCCAGTCCCCCTTGCCCGACGGTTCGCTTGTGAGTCATCCGCCCACATCGATGCATAAAGCCCTTCCCTGATCTATTTGGTAGGCCATGTTTGGTGCGGATGCCATGTGGACCGGAGGTGCGTGGAATATAATAGCATCAGTAGCGTATATTGACGTATCTTGCTGTAGACCCCTGGCTCAACAGGTGGTTCAGGATCAGTCATTCTAGCACGACTAACGCACACTTCAAGCTGTACGTAGCATCGTATGTTCGCCCGCACAGCTTGAACTGACTACTTTGTAGGACCGGAGCTGCCGGTAGCTTGAGCTTCTTCCTCAAGTATGACATTTAGTGTGCAGCGTGAATATCGCCAAGCTTGGGCGAGAATATGGTCTCAGAGTATCGGTGTAACGAGATATCGGAAATAGTAGCAGTAAACCAGAACATCCGCCCACAGTAGTACAGATGATCATGATATAGTCTTGCAACGCGTCCTGAAAGAGTACGGTGAAATATTTGCAGATATTCCTTCAGGCGCCCGCAGGCTGACCGCGGTGGCCGCTTGTTTGACCGCACGCTCTTCGTCTTGACCGACCTCGTCTTGCTCATGAGTCTCGCGCGCCGTGCCGACACTCTTGATGTATCTAACTTTATCCGAATCCACCCTATTTTGACTACGATCCGCGCTTCTTCGAACCTCACGGCTGCTCTTGCTTGGAACGGAGTCCGGGACCTCACTATCGCGAATCGTGAAGTCCCCAATGGATGTACGCGGTTTCTTCGCGTCTGGTCGCTTTCACTGTCGTCCGAAGAAATCAGAATTAAGCATTGCGTCCTCCCTAGGCAGCGAACACGTACGACAATGCGGGCATCGAGGTGCCAGTGGCATCATCGCCACGCCTCATCGTGATCCTGCGTGTTAGAAGCTATTAACACTCGCGATTGAACTACGAAGCTGGTACTGCGCTAGTTTGCAACAGAGTGCGCGCTGAAAGGGCACAGCAAGCACGGAAGTCGTTGCGGTCGCGAGCGGGTCAAGCAGCAAGCTCGGAGCAGCCATCTCTGTCGAAGACGTGAGCCCCTCTCACCACGACCATCACCGACCCCCTCTCACGACACATTGACTTCAGAGGCTGGAAAGTGACACAGGACGGGTCTCATAATATCATTTGGTGCGTCCCATGATCATCAACTCAATTCTTCCCGCGCGCCCTGACCTACCGTTCAGGACTGATATGCCTTCCTCCCTGGACGACTACGAGGGGCACCTTTGCCTGTCACCGACAAGGCTGCATGGCAAGTGCGTGGGCTAGTGGTCGCGACGTCAAGGCAGCCTCTCTGAGATCCCCGGTAACTCGGAAAACATTATGTCTCTCTCGTGCCAACGCTTCCAAAGTGTTTCCCGCGTTCTGTCCGCCACTCTCTGGCTCGATGGGTGGGATATAGATGGCTATCGACTCTGGCATCGCTTGCGGATCTTCACCTACGACATCGTGGGCTTTTCAGGTG
>ALYI01003813.1:0-26252 GCA_001969225.1 Ceriporiopsis andreanae CBS 279.92 | reverse complement strand
TGCCACCTCAAGGATATGGCGGGCCGCCTCCGCCTATGGCAAACATGATGCCCCCGGCTTTGCAAGACACCTTGCCGGGTATATCGGAAGATCAAAGGGTGCGTAAGTATTATCGACGGAGGCTGTAGATGTTAATTTGCTCTTACGTAGGCTGTCATAATGCGTGTCGTAGCCATGACACCTGACGAGATCCAGAGGCTCCCACCGCAAGAGCGCAATAATGTCATTCAACTGGTTCGTCCTCTTTCTTGCGTAAATGCATGCTGTTCCTCCCCTTAATTTCGACCACAGCGACAAACACTTGGATTGTCCATATGAGTAGCGTCGTGAATGAGGCTACCGTCTAAGGTAGTCTCTCAGGTTCTGCACCTTCGGCGTCTTGAGTCCGCGCGAGTCTGCAGTTAGGACGCATAGCACGATCTGTAGAGTATAAATGTGAACGAATTGCTCAATACTTAGAGTGTAAGTTCTTAGCGTGCTCTTTCACTGTATAGAACCCTCTGTCGCCAATGTGCTCGACGAGATGGTGCTCGCCTGAGACACGTCGAGCCACGTGGCGAGTCCAGTGCAGGACATAGACGCCTACGCGACCATCGACCCAACTTCTCCGCGACCGTCGAGCTTGTAACTGCGTCCGTCGCGACTTATCTCGCCCACCATGTCTTCAGCGGAATCACCATGTTACACAGTCGTTACTGAGGACAGCTCCGAGACACCCTCAACGTCTGACTTACGCACGGCACTCCAGAAGGGCACGGACGAGGTCAAACTTGACACGTTGCGGAAGATCATTGTCTCTACTATCAACGGAAATCCTCAGGTATGTGAAGGCCATGTCAAGGAGAAGTCCATATTCATATGATAGTTTCTTCAAGCCACAACTGTTGATGCCCATCATCCAATATGTCATGCCCTCAAAAAACAAGGCTTTGAAGAAGCTATTACACTTCTACTGGGAGGTCTGTCCGAAGTACGACGACAATGGGAAGTTGAAGCAGGAAATGATCTTGGTTGTGTGCGTATCAATCCTGATGCATATGGTCTACGCTAACACGTATATTCTAGCAATGCTATACGAAATGACTTGGTGAGCATTTACCGCGCGTTCACGAGCTTCATCCGGGGTCACTTACCGCGTGCATTCGCAGCAACATCCCAATGAATACATTCGCGGCGCCACTCTTCGTTTCTTGCAGAAAATATCCAAGGAAGTAGAGGTCCTGGAGCCCTTGATTCCCATTTGCCGATCCTGCCTAGAGCACCGACATATGTATGTCCGCAAGAACGCTGTCTTCGCCATTTCCTCTATCTACCGGGAGTTCGAGCACCTCATTCCAGACGCGCCTGAACTCATTCAAACGTTCCTCGCCGCCGAGTCGGATGCGACGTGCAAGCGCAACGCGTTCGTGTTCCTCGCGAATTTCGCGATGCCGAAAGCAGTGGAATACATCTTGCAAGTATTCGACCAGATCCCGAGCATGGATGAACTGCTACAGATGAGCATTATCGAGGTCATTCGGCAGGACTGCAAGACAGATACGTCGCATAGAGTGCGTGTCCCCCACATTTCTCGTTTGAGCAGCCTCCTAACAGTAGTACAACAGGCGCGTTATATCCTCCTCATCTCTGAACTGCTGAACGCCTCCTCGCATGCCGTCAAATACGATGCAGCGACGACCTTGACGTCTCTGACACAAAATCCAGCCGCTATCAAAGGTTCGTCCTGTGTGCGACCTATGCTTGACGCACCGTTGACACCTCTTCAAAGCGGCGGCTTCATGTTACATCAACCTGGTCATGAAGGAGTCGGACAACAACGCGAAGTTGATCGTCCTTGATCGCCTCGATGCTTTGCGGTCACGACATGGTCACGTCATGGACAGTTTGATAATGGACATCCTGCAAGTTCTATCAAGGTGCGTATGGAAACCACCTACTGTTCGCGTCTCATCTCACGCGCATCTAGCACCGACCTCGAGGTTCGTCGGAAGGCCATCAACATCGTCCTCAGCCTGACATCAAGTCGGAATGTGGAAGAAGTAGTCTTGTTCTTGAAGAAGCAGCTTCAACGGACGCAGGAGGCGGATTTCGAGAAGGTCATCTCGTTTCCCTCTTGTGATGACAGTGTCGCTGACCCTACCCCAGGCACCCGAATACAGGCAACTTCTGATCCAATCGATCCACGTCTGCGCAGTCAAGTTTTCAGAGGTTGCCGCCACCGTCGTGCACGCGCTCATGGACTTCTTGGGCGATTCCAACAATCCGTCAGCGCTCGATGTTGTCGCCTTCGTCCGGTGAGTAACTTTCAACCCCATTGGCATATCTATTTGACATCGTTCCAGTGAGGTTGTCGAGAAATTCCCGCAACTGCGCAAGACCATCTGTGAGAAGCTGATCGAGACGCTGTCTGAGATCAAGTCTGGCAAGGTGTACCGGGGTGTGCTTTGGATCCTGGGCGAGTACGCGGAGTCTGCGCCAGCGATACAGTCAACATTCCAGGAGCTGCGCAAGGTGCTCGGAGAAATCCCGATCCTTGCGTCGGAGCAACGACTACTGGACGAGGCAGGCGCTGAGGATGAGGATAAAGAGAAGAAGGATGAGGTGAAGGCAGAGGCGGCGAAACCGAGAGTGCTCGCCGATGGCACATACGCGACGGAGAGCGCGTTCACAAGCATGTCGTCAGCGAGACTAGAGGCCGTGAAGGCGGCTGCTAAGCCACCACTACGCAGTGAGTACTATCGCCTTTGATACGACTGTAGCTTTACTCACGGCTCGCAGCACTCATCCTCGGTGGAGACTTCTACACTGGCTCGGTGTTAGCTTCCGCGTTAACGAAGCTTGTGTTGCGCTACGAGGAGCTAAGCAAGGACAAATCGAGCACAAACACGCTTCGAGCAGAGGTGCGTCGCGTTGCTCATTACGATGCATCACCCCGCTGACTGACACTACAATGTAGGCAATGCTCATCATGGCCTCGGTCATCCGGATAGGCCAGTCGAAGTTTGTGACTGCGCCGATCGACGAAGATTCCAGCGAACGCATCATGAACTGCATCGAGACCTTGAGCGAACTCGAGGACAAGCCCGTGGTGCATGACTTGTTCCTGAAGGATACAAAGATCGCGTACTCGAACATGCTCAGCGCGCAGGAGGTTTATCTCGCGTCTTTCAATTTGTCTTGTAACACTTACAGTAGTATCTTGGTAGAAACGCGCCGCTGAGAAGAAGGAGACTGAGAGCGCGAAACCTGTGGCTGTCCAGGTTGACGACCTGCTTACCTTCCGCCAGTTCTCGAAGAAGGCCGCAGAGGATCTGATAGATGCAAGTCATTTGTTTGACAACCTCGTCTCATATCACTTACTGGTCCTGCAGGAGCATGAAGATCTGTCGCGCGCAACTGGTGCTGGCGAAGTGCACGAAGACTTCATCTCTAACCTCAGCCGTATTTCGCAGCTCACCGGTAGGGTTTAATGATATGCAGATGCGACGTCATTTGACCGTCCCATTTAGGATTTTCCGATCCAATCTACGCCGAGGCCTACGTCAAGGTCCACGGGTTTGACATTTTACTTGGTCAGTTGCCTTTGCATCCGCGTATCGTTGGCCATCGCTGACGACGCCGGTCGCTGCCCAGACGTGCTATTGGTCAATCAAACGGCGAACACCCTCCAGAACCTCTGTCTCGATTTCGCGACGCTCGGCGATCTGAAGCTCGTTGAACGGCCCACGACGTACACGATCGCGCCAAACAGCTTCCAGAGCATCAAGGCGACGATCAAGGTGTCCTCGACGGAGACCGGCGTCATTTTCGGGAGCATCCTCTGGGAGGGTCCTGGCATGTCTGAGCAGTGTGTCATTCTGAATGACATCCACATCGATATCATGGACTACATAAAGCCTGCGTACTGCACCGAGGCCCAGGTACGTGAAGCGCGATAGCGAGACCATGAATCTTCGGGAGGTACTGACGATCTCGCTAGTTCCGTAGCATGTGGACTGAGTTCGAGTGGGAGAACCGCGTCAACGTTAGCACGTCCATGTCGTAAGTCGTTTGCATACCTGGTGGCGTCTGTCGTACTGACGTTGTGGATACAGGGACCCACGGGAATACCTGAGACATGTAATGAAGGCGACGAACATGTCGTGCCTAACGCCAGAAGGCGCTATCTCTGGCGACTGTGATTTCCTGTCTGCGAACATGTACGCGCGCAGCCTGTTTGGTGAGTGTTCATTGAACTTTGCGATGTGCGGGGCGCGGCTGATGGATGTGCCACAGGTGAGGACGCTTTAGCCAACTTGAGCGTCGAGCGGACGGACGCTGGCACTATCGTGGGTCATGTGCGCATTCGCAGCAAGACGCAAGGCATTGCGCTCTCATTGGGCGACCGGATAACCATGGGTATGTCCTGTCCATCATAGGCACCCGCCACTGTCACTTATACGCACATTTCAACAGCCCAAAAAGACAACAAGCCTCCTGTATAGACGTATCGTAGTGTTGCTGCCTGTGGAACTGTTTTCTGTGTAATCTCATATCGCTTTGCGCCGCACACGACCTGTCATGCGAGTGGCTGCGGCCATCTATCAAGAGCCATGCGGTCCTCTGGTGATACCCACGGACGCGCTATCTGTGTGTTTCAGCAGTTTTTGCTGGTTAGCCAGGTACCGCTGACGGTCCTGAACGACGGTTGCATTGTGTTTGTTGGATGCGGTGGTCCGTGTCGAAGGCACATGGATTCTCGGGGCAAGATCATCCGTGCGGAGATTTCCTTTTCGAGGAGCTCTCGATTGCAAGAATAGGTGGAACGGGCGCCTTTTTGAGAGTTCCTTGACCCGTTAAAATTCAGCGACCCTTCGCTCAGAAAAATGTTTGCCCACGCTGCCACCCTCGCAGGCTCACCCACCACACAGCCAACGCCATGGCCCCTCCGAGCAGCTACTCCTCCGATGACAAGGAGAAGGGCTTCATCCCAGAGGTAGAGGTCGACGTCGACCAGACCGCCCCCGACGACTCGGTTATCGCAGACCGCTTTGCTCGCTATGGCAAGCTCGGTCCCTTCTTGCAGAAGGTCTTTGCGAGTGGTGTCGAGGCCAGAGGGGTAGAGCGCGTCCCAGAGAACGAGCGGGAGACGAAGAATATGTGGAACAAGTACGTGCGAGCACACTCTCGCTAGGCATGCGCGTGACTGAACTCGTCGGCAGCCTCTTGATGTGGTGGTGAGTTTCCTCGACCTTCGCGCGTCGTCGACGTGTATTTACACCCACTCTTTCTTGCCAAGGTCCGTCAACTGTGTATTGACGACGATACCCATTGGAGTCCTCGGCCAAGAGTTCTTCACTTTGACTCTCCCGTACGTCTTCAAGCATATTGCACAATCTGTACCGACCCTCAGGCCTCATCGCCCAACAGTCATTCAATAGCCACCATCTTCTGCTTTGGCGCGTTGGGCGCGGTCTCGACCGCCTTTATCGCGACCCTCGGGCCACAGACTGGTCTCCGTACGATGATCATCACCCGGTTCAGTTCTGGCTACGTCGGCGGAACGATCTACTCCATCCTCAACATCTTGACGCAGTAAGCCGCCCCATGTCTTCCCCGGTCTTTTGTGGCTCATGGTACCACAGACTCGGCTTTTCCGTGACAGCTGTTATCCTGGGTGGGCAAACTCTGGCGTCAATCAACCCCGGAACGCTGCCGCTTGTCGTTGGCATCATCATTGTGGCCATCTGCAGCCTGATCCCCTGCTTCGTCGGGTACAACCTCGTGCATGTGTACGAACGGTACGCATGGATGGTCATTGTGATCGTGATGCTCTTCCTCTGGGGGCTCGCGGGCAAGGCGGGTATCGACATCAACGCGCAGAAGCCGCTTGAGGACACCGGGCGCAATCTTTCTGCGGACGTTCTCAGCTTCGGCGGAATTATTTTCGGTTCCTTCAGTGGGGTCAGCTCAACCTGACGTCCTGTCGTATCGTATTCGCTGACCATTGGTCTATGCACCCAGTGGGCTCCCGTCGCTGCGGACTACAACTGCCGTCTTCCGGCGGACACATCAAGGACACGGGTTTTCGTGCTAACGTTCTTTGGGCTCTTCATCCCTATCACGTTCGTAGAGATTTTGGGCGCCACGCTCATGTGCATCACGGACCCCGCCTACGTAGACGCGTTCGCTGATGGCAGCACTGGAGGCCTGCTAAGTCAGGTACTCTCTCCGTGGAGAGGCGGAGGAAAGTTCATTCTTGTGTTGCTGGCATTCTCCGTCGTGTATGTTCACAGCCCATTTTAGATGCCGCTGCAGATGCTGACAAAAACTACACAGTGCGAATAACATTCCCAATACATACTCCGCCGGTATCTCTATGCAAGCGTTGGGCCGCCCCTTCGCGATGATTCCACGGTTCTTCTGGGTCTTCCTTGCATTCGTCATCTACACCGTCGCCGGTGTCGCTGGCCGCGAACATTTTTCGGAAATCCTCTCGAACTTCCTCAGTATCCTCAGTTACTGGACAGCTTTCTTCATCGTGATCGTGGCCGAAGAGCACTTTATCTTCCGTCGAAAGAACGGGCCGCTAGGTGGTTACAACCTGGATGACTGGGACTCCCCAAAGAAGTGAGCACAAGCGCGTTTTATACCTCCAATATAGCTGATAGCATATTACTACCACTCGCAGGCTTCCGCTTGGTGTTGCTGGCATAGTGGCAGGGTGCTTCGGTGTAGCGGGTGCCGTAGTCGGCATGTCTGAGGTGCGTCGTTATTGGTATCGCCCGCAGCGCAGTCACTCAACCGATCTTTGCAGGTTTGGTACACTGGACCGTTAGGAATGGACGCCGGCGATTTATATGGCGCCGATCTTGGATTTGAGGTACGGTATCACCGTCCCTACTTGCGTGTGATAAGCAGCTAATACCTATCGCGACATAGCTTGCCGCAGGGTTCGCTGCTGTGACATACCCACCACTTCGCTGGCTCGAGATCAGACTTACTGGACGGTAACGGACGCACTCCTTGCAGGGTGGCATTTACGTGGGCATTCACGTGGTATTTTATTCTTAATGTCGTTACGCCATAGGAACTTTTAAAAAGAGCTTTGTAGCTTGTCGAGTTCCACTATTCTTGACATTCTTTCGGAAATATTTGAAACTTCTGTGTGACGCGATCTCCGAGCAACAGATGGAGCTCGACCTCAGGGTAACTTGAGTTGTGACGCGGGACTCATCGACGCCACATGAGTTCCGTTTCGCTCGACTCAGACGCCTGTCTATGGGCGTCTCTCTTAAGACATCTGCGCTCATGTAAAAAACTCCTTGTCAGAAACTGTAAGAAATGTAAATAATTCATTGTACTACAAGTGAGACAATGAAACGGAGTTTTCTCCCCATCGAACAGTCATACAGCACATACTATCCTCTTACAAGTATAATCTATTAGGACGGCATGCCGCATCCCCTCGAAAATTAGTCGATGGACGCCTGCTTCAGCACATCGCCACCCCCAGGTTTTCCGGAAACGATCAGTTGCAATATAGATCGCAGACGTTGAGTAGGGACAAGACAGTGATTTTTTTTTCTCGACAGACTATGTGCAACATTAATCTTCGTCCTCGTGAATCTTTTCGAGAGGTTCGGTTGTGCAGTATGGCTAACAACATTCCCGATGGCCGTGGGAAACGGTCTCGATTTGGGCGTCTAATACTAACAAATCTCCGCCCCCGTAAATCAAGACTTATTCCTCGAATTCATTCAATAGCATGTCTTCAACCTACACATTGCAGTATAATAGTAGCCCTGAAGTACTGCATGTATAAGCTGAGTACATGCTTGTTTTTTCAGAGAGTCTCAAGTGCAGTGAGTACAAGAAGAGCATACTCTCAGCGCAACGCCGCATCACAATTTACCGCTACGGGCGCTATACTTGGCAGACTTCCGCCTCCTCGTGTTTATTTCTTGCTTGATACAAACTGGTTACGGCTCCCCCTCCAGCATATTAGGTTGGTCGTCAATTTGCGAATTGCGCGGGGAACGGGGCTAGAAATACATTTATCTGGGTTTACGATTCACTTGAGTGTCTTCAAAGGTCACGTCGAGAACGCTCAGTAACCGTCTTCGTCGCGCCTGTGGTGGTGGTGGTGAGGGCGCTCTTCCTCTTCCCCGTTGTCGTCGCTGATCCTCAGACGTTCGGCTCCGAAGGTCTCATCCTCACCACCATATCCTTCGCGCCTGGCGCCACCGCTGTAGCCCGTCTCACCGTACCCACCCTCCCCACCATACCCACGAGACTGAGTCTGATAGCCCTCTTCACCACCTTCATATCCGCGGGACCGAGCCGGGGTACCCTCTTCGCCGCCACCATATCCGCGAGACTGCGACTGATAGCCGTCGTCGCCACCATACTGCCTGCGAGGGCGCTCTTCCTCCTCGCCACCTCTGCTATACGAACTCTGGCGCCCGCCGCCCTCGCCCTCGCCACTTTCATATTCGCCGCGCGAGCGACCGTACTGAGATTCCTCGCCTCCACGCCTGTTAGAGCGTTCCTCCCCGCCACGAACGAACTCGATAGGCGGCTCAGGCGCAGAGTACTCGTCGCCGCCGTACGCGCGCCTCTGTTCGCCGCCATACCGGCCCGAGGAACCGTACTCCTTCGTCGGGCGCGACTCTTGCACCCTTCGGCCACCGTACTCGTCACGGCTCGAGTCTTCGTATCCACGACCCTCCGAGGGGGCCTGATATGCAGGCTGGTATGAAGGGCGGTAACCGCCGCTCTCCTCCTCTTCGCGGGGCTGCGGGCGGCCATAAGAGGTTTGCCTCTCCTCGTCTCTGCCATAGTTGTTAGACCGTCCGTAAGATGGCTCTTCGGTTTCGGCAGCTCCGTAAGCCGATGAACGTCCATAGGATTCAGCTGTCGAACGGCGAGAGTCCCTTGACTCCTCCGCCTCATGGGCTGGTTGTTGACGACGAGAGCCATAGCCGTCATCTTCAGAACGACCGTACTCTCTGCCCGAAGACTCCTGATTATAGCGCTCACTGCCGCTGTAGGCCTCTCTCTCATCAGATCGTCCATAAGACTGACGGTCCTCTGCGCGAATAATTAATGACCGTTTCACAAGCGTGACAATTGTCACTCACCTTCACCCTCACCGCCATACCGTGTCTGCGACGATCCATAGCGGCTCTCGGACTGCGACGAGTCGTATTCTTGGCGTCCCTGAGAGTACCCTGTCTGTTGAGTCTGGCGGTACCCTTGGTTCGAGCCTTCGTAGCGCTCTTCGCGCTCAGATGAACCGTATTGCTGTCTGCTGGGCGCGTTATAGCCACCTTGGCTCTGAGCAGCGCCGTACGAGCCCTGCCGACCTTGCGAAGCGGCATAACCGCCCGCCGCCGCAGCGTAGGGCGGCGCGCCTTGGGAACCTTGGGAAGGACGTGACCCGTAGATCTGGTCGGACTGAGCCATGTCGTCATCCGACCCTTCTCGCTTGTTCTTTCCTGCCCTTACGCTGTCCTGAACGCCAGAGCGGTAATTCAGCGTCATCCACAGTGCTCAGAAAAACCGCGTACCTTTGTCAAGGATTCAATGACCTTCTCTACCTCCTCCGGCGGGATATTGCCGAGCCACTTCTCCATTTCTTGGAACATCTCCTGCTGGATACGGGAGCGACCGACGTTGAAGTATGGGTGATGGAAAGCTTCCAAAATCTACCAAATCTCTAAGGACGCGGAGGTTATCGGGTTAGATGCGCAGTGCATACCTGGTCAACGACTCTATCAGGGTTCTCGTTCTCGTCGAACCAAGCCTACGTAGAATCGTCAGCGGGGGATATGAAACCATACGTAAATGAAACACACGTTTACGATGAGCTGGACAGAATAGCGGACAACGACCTGTGCGATCTTGCCTGCCGGCTCATTAAGTATAAGACCGAAGTGGTCCTGCGCATTCGTCAGTGACACAGCCACACGTCTTATATTAGCCCTCTTACCTTGGAGAGCAAACTATGGGACGGGTCGGAGGCGTGCGGATTATCAAAGACCTGCATCGCACACATAAACCGATGGTCCAGATATAGCACGCCGATGGCATACCTCGTACTGGTCCTCCGAATCGATAACCTTCTTGCTGCCCTCGCCCAGTGCGTCAGTCACCTGTTGCACGATGGGCTGCAGACAGAAATACATCAGCTATGACGTGCGTGCGTTGAGAGTCCCCCACATACCGTCAAATACGGCGCCAAAATGGTGTATACGTCTGGACGATCGACATGAGTGTGTGAGTTGAGGTCTGGACGCGAGACACTCCACACTTACAGGCATTCAGCGCGTTCGTCAACGAGTCGATCAACGACTCCAAACCAGGTACCATTTCAATCATACCGACGACCTCTCTGAACATGCTGTCGCGCCACGTTAGCAACTCCCACAGTTGCTGTTGCACCGCGGGTGACGCAACGTCATCTGGATCGAACTCGTACGCCTCCGACTTCTGTTTCATGACGTCGGCCTGGGAAAGCTTCGCGTCCGCGTCGCCGCCACCGCCACCGATGGGTAGCTTTTCCAAAATACTCTTAATGATCGACGTGTCACCCTGTTCCGATGCTGCTGTCTGAAGACGCTTGGAGAGATCCACGACGCTAGCTTGACTCAGGTGACTGGTGCAGAAGTCAGCAATGAGGATACCCTACCCATCTATGGACTCACTCGGTAGCTTCGCCCATCAGAGAGTGCAGGAAATCGGCACTGCCAAACGTTCCCGTAATGAGAGGAGGGGCCTGTCCATTAGGTGTGTTGATCCACACTAGGTAACCGACCATATCGTGTCAGACAATCGCATGGGCTCATATGGTGATCTGCGCACCGCTATCGCCGACAAAGCAGAAGACCTGCTCATGGCCCATCTTGCGGAGAGCAAGCTCGCACCAATTACTATGTGCCAGGAGATCCTCCATGGTGTGCAAGCCCGTCCCGAGGAGCCGGTATGCCTCCCACAAGTCTGCGCCCTCTTTACCGCGTGACCTACGCCCGTAAGCGATGCACGCCTTGAAAACTCGTCGGACGTGAGCGGTGGATGTATCCCAGCCACGTCCCTCCGTTGCCATATAACACTGCGACACGTTGAGCAAGTCTGATTCTGGACTATAGCATATATGCACACCTTCATGCCAGTCTTAGGGTCAATTTGCAGCTCTTCCTCCACAACGGGCGGCCGAAGCTTGGGGTGAAATTGGCGTGCATCCCCTTCTTTCTCGCCATATCCTCTGCAAAACGAGAGGATAAATTTGAAGGTGTACCGCAGATTGTGGAATGCACCTACTTGGGGTTATCGATGTGCTCGACTGGAAGGTACACCCCGAGACGTTCAGCAGTGACTTGATACTCCTCTGTCGCGAAACCAAACGTCTGTGGCGCATCTTCAGTCTTCAGCTCATCGGTGGACGCTAGAGACGCACCAAGAATCCTAGGACGGAAACTATCAAGACAAGCGTATCGGCGGTGAGCTTGCTCAGGCCCGCGATATCCATCGCCTATCCGTAGCATCTGATCAGAACCGCACGTCATAACTCAAGCGTGTCGCGCACCTGGGAATAGTCGCGTAGCCAGTTGCCCTATAGCAAATAAGACTAAGTGATGAGGCCCGAAACCGCAAAATCTAAAAGGGCCACGAACAAAGTACACCCTCTTCACGTCTTGCGAACTGAATTTCGAGCCACCAGTGGCGGAACTAAAGACCGACTGCGCGAGACTGAGCAGTCCACCGCCAGCAGCGGCATGACCAGCGGTCTTCGCCATCTCCGAGAGGATGGCTTCAATGTCTCCATGGCGAAAAGCCTTCTCTGCACGATAAAATGAAGCGTTAGCAGCTCCAAACGGTCCCTGCTCTCCGAAGAAGCGCACCATTTAAGTATGCAAAATCTGGAATCTCCCCCGCACCGAAAGCATAAGTTTCGGTGGGGAGGAGGACAAGTAGAACGGTGAAAACGAGGAGAGTCACGGTCAGATTGTTCATGGTGGTCGTCGTTGAAGAAGAGAAAGAAAGACGTCGTTGTTGTTATAGGGAAGCATGATGTCAGTCTGGACGATGTGGAGGACCATCGCTGGCTTGGCACAACGGGCCCAAGGCTTCGCTCGTCCGCACACTCGCCCAACGGAAATCGCCGCCCAGGCTTATCGATCGTGCACGCTGTTCCAGTCCAGGCAGTCGTTTCTACCGTGTATGATTCCAGATGCGTTGCAATGTCCTCAAAAGACTACGAGCACTATCCTACACAGATACATTGTACAATTGTAGCAAACTGTCCTTCATTCTCACTCAGAACGCTCAGCCTGTCCGCACCTTCTTGGCCGGCTGAGTCGCTTTCTCTGTGTTCTTTCGCTTGCTGCCAGCGCCCCGCAGAGGGGAAATCATCTCGCGGTACTTCCGCCTCAAGTTGTGTGCGACCTTCCCGATCTCCGAGTCCTCGCCGTTGAACTCAAGAGCGTTGTCGATCATGAGGTCCATGTCTGCCTCGAACGCCTCTACGGAATCGTACTTGTCCGCTTCGAGCTTCTGCCGTATCGTGCGCAAATCTCGCGCGTTCTTCTTGGGGATGATATCGAAGTACTGCGGAATGGCCAACGCGACCGGATCCACAGGCTCTCGGAAAACCCATGAGCTGTGAAGACCATGAGCCACTGAACCATGAAAAAAAAACCCCCGAAACACGTACATAGGATCGTTGACCAGCTTACCCATCACGCTGAGCAAGCTTCGCTTCTCGTTGTACAAGAGCTTCTTCTCGGTAGCCTTTGCCCATGCTGCTTTCCATGCCGCCTCAACGACGTCCGCACAAAGTGCAGGCGGTGTACCTGGCGGATTGAACGTCCTGCAATTCGCGAGAATTAGGTTCACGTCGTTTGCGAATTCATCCATGGTCTTGTACTGCCCCTCTGCGAGCTTGTGGGACATCGTAGCGAAGTCCATAGGATTCTTGATCTCGTCATAGTATCTGCATCGTATGTCAGTCATTATTTGGAATGTAAACGGACGCAGGGTCTTACGTTGGGCACCCGTCTCGAATGACATCCACAGGTTGGAGAAAGAGGCCCGCCTCACGCAGCCTGGTCAACTGTCTTATAATATCCTTGCACTTCTTCTCGTTCACGGGCATCTTCTCGACCGGGGGTGTCGGCTTCTTGGACTTCGCCGCAGGTGGCGACGGTGCCGGCGATGCCACCTCCCGCTCCTTGCCTTTGATAGATATCTTGGGTATAGGCGTCGCCGCCTTCTCTCGCTCCTTCGGCGCTTTGGTAGCCTTGCTCGCACCATTCCGCACAGAGGGCGTTGATGGCGTCGCGGCAGGTGAAATCTTGGTGCTGCTGCGTTCAGATGAGGGGCCAGACGGTCCTGGAACAGGATGCGGCACAGGAGACGGTGCGGCGGACGTGCGCTCCTTCTTAGCAGGTGTAGCCAACGCCAGCAATTCATCGTCTTCCTCCTCGCGGTCGTGACTCGGCGACGTTTTCTTGCGCTTCCCGATGACAAGCTTCGGTATAGCCTGCGCCTCGCGCAAGGCTGCCTGCTCCCGCAGTTCTCGTTGTTCGAGCTCCCTCTCCCGCTGACGTTCTTCGCGCTCTCTTTCTTCCCTTTCCCTGTCGCGTTCCCTGTCTTTTCCCTTCTCTTGGCTTGCATGTCTCCGCTCATCTTCCTTCTCTCTCTCAATAGCGATGACCTCCTCGAGTAGATCATGATCGGCGTCGTCATCACTGAAGTAATCCGCCCGCGGAGGGGCAGGAACAGGTGTATGAGCGACAGACGGGACCTTCGGTTTCTTTACCTTGATCTTTGGCGCCGCTTTGGCTGTCTTTGGCGCGGGAGTTGGAGCAGGCGTACTGGGTGCGCTTCCATTGGGCTTTGACCCACCAAGCTTGAGCTTGATGACAGGCCGGCCTGGTGCTGGTGTTGGTGTTGCGGGTGTAGCAGGACCCTTCGGGCGCGCAGCAGGTATCTTGACGCTCGGCGTCGCAGGCTCAGGCTCAGGGGCAGGGGGAAGAGGCTCACGATGTGCCAGTGTGTTGTTGATACGCGTCCAAGCTGCAGGAGGATTAGCTGTCTGCCACTCCATCACGTTTCTGCACGTACAGTCGTTGAAAAACTTCTCCAGACTGAGAGCTTGGTTGTGAGCGTAACTGCCGGTCAAGTTGTACTGCTTCGCGTTGGCGATCATGAGGCGGAAATCCTGCTCAAACGCAAACCGGTCCAGATACTTGCGCTGCTTGACCTTCTCTTCCATCGTCCCAAGGTCCATCGGGTTCTTGATAATCTGGAAGTAGCTATGTTTTACGGTCAATACGTGATCACATGCTGTCACATATGCTAACTTACTTTGGTGCACCATCTCGCACTGGGTCAACGGGCTGCAAGAAGAGAACTGCTGCCTTGTGGGCCTTCAGCTTCCTGATGGCGTTCTGACACACAATCATATCATTGCGATTCAGGGCACTGTTTGGTGTCGCCTTCGGTGCAGGCTTCGGCGTCGGCTTCGTAGCACCTTTCCGGATGGGCAGCGCAGGGACGGTGTACGTGTTGCTCGGTTTCTTGCTCTCCCCGAGTGGTGTCGTGATGGAAAGCTTCCGCCCTCCATTCATCGGGAGCTTCAACTTCGGGGGCGCAGCGAAGGGAATAAGCGGGCTCTTCGAGGGTGCCACTGGTGCCTTGATTGATAGGGTTCTCTGTGGCTTGGGTGGCCGAGCAGGCGGGAGAGGCGGGGGCACTTCCACGACAGGCGTCGGTGGAAGATGAATCGTGATACTCGGTGGTGCCTCGTCAGATCCACGAATAAGAGCCTCGGCGAGCTTGAAGAGGCACCAGCGCACTTCATAATCGGCATCAGGGGCCCTGGAGGAGGGTTAAGATCAGCTCTACGTGAGTGATGAACGATTGGAGGAAGCATACATGATGATGGGTAAGATATACTGGCGGAAAGTCTCGTTCTTTCCAAGCTCCTCGTGTTTTCGCAGCGCGCGGTTCATGTCTGTGTCAGACTTCTTCACTTCCTTCTTGTTATCCTGACTGACGCCATCCTCCTCGACCAGTAAGGACTTAGACTTCTTCACGGCCTCTTTCAACTCGCCCATAGCGTGCAGCAGAGGAAGACTTTGACAAGCCCATCGAGCGACTTGTCGCCTGACGACCCGAGAAGAATCGTTCGCCATGACAGCCAAGATGTAGAGCATGATTTTGGGGGTGTACCACTTCGTGAAGAAGAGTGCCTCGAAAGCCGCCAGGCGGACTTGGAGATATATGCCCTCTCTACAGGACTCGTCAGTGACCAATGAAGCTCGTGGCTAAGAACTATGACAAACCGCGTCATAGGAATCAGCTCGCCAGCCTCGTGAGGCAAAAGATTAGCAACGCTCAAAATCAACTGAAACTGGGGGAAAACGTCAGTGGCGTCGACATATATAATTCAGAACCACGAACCTCGATAGTGGCGACAGTGACTATGTTGTGAAACGAAGGAATCAGCCGGTCCATATTTCTATATCTCTTGACCTCAGTGTCCGCCTGTTTCAGCAGATCTTCATCCTGAGGGTCCAGCACGGGGCGAGTTTCAGTAGCAACAAACTCTCCATGTTCTGGAGGAACAGTTGACACAGTTGCGCACGCCAAAGCAGATATGGCAGTGCAGATATAGAAAGCATCGGAATACTGCAACCAATGTGAGTTCAATCAACTGCAATACGAGTCGTATACTGACGGAATTTGTAGTATTGTCGTTATAACGCAGCTGATCGATGAGGAACTGGCGCACGACATTCGGAGTCTTGCCAGTGTCGAAGCGGACCCTGGAGATAGCTTTGAGAAGGGTCTAGATTCAAGGCTCAGATGGTGAGTAGTCGGGCTAGGCGTGTAGTGAAATTGCTTTACCTTCCGGACAAAATACTCCGCAAAGTCGCTGAAGTCGTTGGGCCGAGGTACATATGTATGAGTGAAGAGGTCCTGATCTGGGTCTTCAGGGTCGTAGCAGTATCGAAGAAAGAGCTTGAAGAGGTGGAAGAGCCCAATCCAATTCAAACGCTGTATGGCACACTAAATTCGCCTCTGTTAATCTAGTCCACAAAATAAGAGTGTCGTGCTATACTTACATTGACAAGTGCGTGAGCGGCTTCACACCGGATGCGGAAGAAGTAGTTAGAAACAAGCACTGTCTTGGTGAGGGTGCTGGATATGATGGCAGTTGGAGCCCTCGAAAGGACTGAAATCGCCTGCGGGACGTATACATTGGTCAGCAGCACAACGTGATGGGCACTATGACACACCTCATACTGCGCAACAACGTCTCGATCCCGCTGTAACTGTGAAACCCACATGTAATCCTTCTGGTCGAATGAGATGGATGCGATCCACTCGAAATCGGCATCGATGCGTATCCATTCATACGTCTGCCCTGCCATCTGCTGCTCGTCCTCCTCCGTCCAGTCTGCAACTTTCCAGTTCTCACGTTCCTTCTCTTTTTCCCAGATCTCCAACCCGAAGCCCATGTCAACCATGTCCATTGCCGCTGCTGCCTCCGCATCGCCTTCGGCGGCTGCTTGGGCGGCTGCTTGGCGCGCTAGATATCGCTTGGTGTTCCGGCGGACACGCTTGTATTTCGTGTTGAAAGGAACCTCGTAGCGCTTGTATGGATTTCGAATGTCCAAGACGTGCTCATATGGCGTGCCGTCGGCTTCATGAATTCGAATGGTCATTTGTCCCTACAAACTAAAGTCAAACATGCAGACAATTGTGTAGAGATCAAACATACCTCAAACAGCGGTACAGGCTTCAATATGAGTTTCATGGTGTCGCTCTTCTCGTGGTACTTATACGCTGGGGATTCCTGGGCCATGGAGATCTCGACCGCCATCTTTTTGCGGTTGAAGGAAGCGGTGAACTTGAAGTTAGGGCATCCGCTGCCGTATATCCACTGCTCTGCGAAAGACCTAGGGTCGATACCGCTGACCTTTCTACATGTGCGCAGGAACGCATGTGTCGAAAGAGCGTTATTTGGCATCTCCCCGCTGATAGCGGACAGGAATAGCTTTGGCAGGATACGCGACAGACCCAGTGAAGTGCCCGACTTGCCAAGTCGCCGATCCAAGATGTGCAGAACCAGCGGCGCCTTCAGATTCACAAACGGAAGAACGGTCGAATCTGGAGGATCGAGGATCTGCGGTTGACATATTGGAGGCATCTCTCCGTTGTCCATGGCAATGACTCGGTCCATATCTTTCTTCAGCCTGAATCGGTATTCGTTGTTACCGAAATGCTTTCGGACGAACAGGCCAGTGATGTATAGTCCCAGTCCGTTGACGAGCCAGGTATCGGACCATGTCTTCTGATGGATATTGATGCCGATCCACTGGCAGGCCAATGCGTGACCGAGGGCCAGTCTACTTTCGTACGCCTGGTCTATACCATCCTTTCCATAGAGGAGGTCAACGGTGACAAGCGACAGGGTTGCGGCGTCAAATCTTTGAGTCGGCATTTCGTCCACGAAGACCACTTTGTGCGAGCCGAAGGGGTATGAGCCGAACTCGCCGGCGTAGAAACTCATCGCAGATCGCATGCAGGACACAGTCTCCGCGAGCTGCTTTTCTTGTCCAGGCAGGCAGAAGGCGTGCATAAGCGGCTGCGACGAACCCGACGTATCTTCCGCGGTCGACATCTCTGTCGGAATTTGGAGTACGTGAAAAGGCCCCGCTGCCCAGGCGACATGTTGTACACTGGTTGGCGAGCCTTGCGCGAATATGAAGATAGTCTTGCCAGAATTATGTGGGTGCGAGACCTGTAATAGCGTTCACGTGAGCAAGTGTTAATCAGCATACTATTCGTCATACGCACCTGCTCAACAAATTCTCCGCTACAAACCACGACGGTTGGACAGTCGCCATCGTGAAGCTCTTCTTCGGCATCCAACTGAGTGTCGTCCTCCCTCTCAGCAAGCTGACGAGGGACGACGAACTCGAACTCCCATGTACTCCTCTCCCACAAATTATCGATGCATGGAACCCAGCATCGTGCAGAGTCCGGACCAATCGGTGTCGTGTATACGTGTGGGACCCGCTAGAAAAGACCATGAGCCACACAACTAGGTTTCAGGCTCGACAACGCCAGCTCACGTAAGAATAGAGGTCCGTGGGGAGCACGAACTGTATGCCATCGTTTGACTTGCTAAGGCTGTACGAGATAGTTACGATTATCGGGGAGAATTCAAACGTCGGTGGGGAAGGTCGCGAAGGGATGCCAGGCGTCTGTGGCTCAGGGGTGGCAGCTTGAGGACGAACTCATGAGTGAACACAGGCTAAAGCATAGCTCAGCGCGTTTCTGAGACTACGTACCTTCGCTAGCAATGCCCGCCGCAGTACGTCCTGATGACTTAATGACAATCTCTTTCGGGATTCCGATCGATAGTTCTCCTTCGTCTCCTTCGGACAAGGCAGAGAAGAACTTGCGCTTGAGCTCCGGGTGAGTATGGCAGTCGTCAGATTTGGAGGTGTGAAGGGTGGCAAGCGGATCGTGGTAGGTGAACTCTGCCGGATGGGTACCAACAGTCACAGAATGAACGGCTGTGGGAGAGGCAATAATGAGCCGAGGTTGCCAATTCTCGATAGCGCGACCACATACTGCATTGTCTAGAGTGTAAATTCAGAGTTCTCAACTCCTTCGTCTCCGGCATAACCGTCAGCTCCGTGTAGCCCTGTTAGATAGGAGATATCAGGGTCGCCGATTCATGAGAAGAGCGGACACAGTCGTACCCATAGTCTTCCCGAGAAATCAAGCTCCAGCACGACCTTTTGGTGACTAGTAGATACGCAAACAGGAGTCAGTACCAGCGCTCGCACGTTAGAAGGTGAGAGACACGTATATAGTGAAGCCTCGCCGGATATGTTCCCTCTGCATGATGTTGAGATTGTTGGACGTGCAGGAACTGTACGTTGGAGTCACGAAGAGAAGATCAGAGCCAGGAGTACAGTGCAAGCAAACTCGGCTTCAGTTCAGATTCTGAGAATGACAGTGAGGGAGGTCGAATATGCCTGCGAGAGCCACGGCGAAACTGAGTTGCTCGTCGAGGTGAACGTCGGGAGCAGCCAACGTGAGCACACGTGATTGACTTACGTAATTAAACTCAATATGGAAATTACCACCGCGCGCAATTTGTCTGCCCTTGTCCCTCCTCCTACCGACCTCTTCAACATTCTGCGAAATGCCGCCAAAATCTATATACAGGCAGCCAGGTGCTAAGCACTTTCAGCTGGTACACCGCTCGCAGCGGGACCCTCTTATTCACGACCCCGAGACTAGCCAACATGTTTTGAAAGAGTTTGAGAGGGGAAACTCGAAGAAGGTCAGTTCCCTCATCTCTCACTTGTTCGCTCGAGCATGACCTGAAATTAGGGAAAATCCCGAGCAGACCTTGAGAAGGCACTCTCTCCCTCCGATCTCGCTCACGATGTAGAACGCGCAAATATTGGCGAGGCGGCCGCCCATGGCATCTACTTCGACGACACAGATTACGATTACATGCAGCATCTGCGCCCCGTTGGTGTGCAGGAGGATGGTGTCGAGAGTGTCATGATCGAGGCACCAGCGGAGACCTCGCGAGTAAAGGGAAAGTCCAGAGAGCCCATCACGCTCATCGACTTGCCTGCAGAAGCTCTACCATCGACCACAGAAGTTCCCCGCAATTATGAATCACAACAAGCCATACCCTCGTCAATCTCCGGCTTTCAACCCGACATGGACCCACATCTGAGGCAGGTGCTGGAAGCGTTGGAGGACGAAGAGTTTGTAGACGAAGACTTAGAGGATGACTTCTTTGAAGGATTAGTGGCAGACGGAGAGAGGAAGTCTAACGATGAAGTCAGCTTCGAATTTCACGAAGAAGGCATAGATGAGGGCGAAGTCGAGCCAGTGGACACAGATTCAGCGGGGGCGAACGATGAAGATGGCGGATGGGAGGCGAGATTTGCACATTTCAAGAAATCACAGAAGGCTACAGCTGAGCAGTCCGACGACTCTGATCTGGATCGGTATTCGGATGGTGGCGATACCGTGGGGACTCTTCCCCAGTTCTCCGTCATCGGTGGCAAGAAAAGACGAAAGGGTGCTTCCGACGCGTCTGGTTACAGCATGAGCAGCTCGTCAATGTTCCGAAATGAGGGTCTCACGACTCTAGACGAACGCTTCGATCAGGCAAGCCTCACCATACAGTTGCCCATCGCCATCAAGCAGTTCCTCACCATTTGTCTCCACTCATTAGATACAAAAAGAGTACGAATCAGACGAAGACATGCCGGACGACGACTCCGATGGGGATTCAGCTCCTGAGCTCATCACTTCCCGCGAGGACTTCGACGACATGATGAACGAATTCCTTGATAACTATGAAATTCTAGGGGGAAAGATGCGTCCTATTCTTGCAGGCGAGACGGGTGTCGAGAAACTCGATACGCTGCGCAAAGCATTGGGCGAAGCGAAGATACGCGACGTCGATGAGGAGGAGGACGACGACGACGAGATCTTAATGCCAGTCGACCTGGATGACAAGCAAGATAGATGGGATTGTGAAACTATCTTGTGTGCGTGCAATGTCTCCGTTCATCGCCACATCGTTGGCTCATTACCTCCAAACGCCAGCTACTTACAGTAACCTCGAGAACCATCCTCGTCTCATACGCGCTCGTACTAGCAAGCCAGTGCCGAAAATTCAGTTGGACCGGAGGACTGGCCTTCCTATAGTGGACGGTGAGGAGTACGACCCCCGTCGGCGTCTCAGCAAGCATGTCGACACTGTTGTTGAAGAAGCCGAGCAAGACGACCGCCGTCAGTGCTCGCTGTTGCTGTTTAGTGTGGCACATACTGACGCGTTCAATAGCCTTACGAGTCACCGTTGCACGCCCCAAAGACGAGTCCAAGGAGGACAAAAAGGCGCGGAAACTTGCCGTCAAGTTAGAGCGACAAACGCGCCGTGCAGACAAGAAAGCGAACAAACAGCAGTTCTCATCGGATATTAAGCAGGAGGCAAAGCGACTCTCTGATAATGAGAAGACGAAGCTGCGGAAACTGTAACAGATTTCCAGTCGACTATACATCTCTGTGCTAGTGGTACAATACGATATGTGGCATAGGGTATCTATGTGAAGCGATGTTACGAATAATGCGATGATGGCGAAGTGCAATTTGTACAGGTATGTCCAAGTCCGCAGGGAAAGAAAAATATCCAGGACGGGTCATACTTCTAACATTACCAGTCAGGCCACAGATCGAGCAAGTTATTACCCTCTTCTTCCGGAGCATCGTGTTGTTTCATCCATCTATCCGGTACCTGCAGGACAAGTCCGTAAATCAATTCGCGCGACACAGAACTAGCGTACCAGGGGGAAGTATCTCTCCATAGCGCTCAGAAAGCGCTGTCTGTATTGGCGAGGACCGATGATCGTGGGCTCCCCTTTGTTTGCGCCTCCTAAGAAGGTGGAATCTTTGACCCAACTCTCTAGCTTCTTATCCCAGGTGTATGTTCGGATATAATCTACCACCATAGACTGTCAGCGAGGGCATGCGTACGAAGCAGTCCGCACTCACCGACTATGCCCACGACCAATTCGTTGTTGATGCTGTCTACGCCAACGACGAGGGAATAGTCCATGACGTTGATCTCAGCGAGAAATTTGCTATCGTTGTACAGCGCTCCCCGTAAGATCCGTTTGGAATGTTCCCGGAGATAGAAAGGAGCCAAGTGAGCAGCTAACAGAAGGCTTCGTAAAATGCAAAAAGCGACACTTTGGTAATGGGACCCACTTTCGACTAAATTTTCGTCCAGAAGCACCTCATTTTCTCTCCCAGTCGACTGCACATGACGGTTTCTCGTGGAACCTTTCAGATCGTAAATCTGAAGTAGCAAAGTTAACTTGTGGGAGAGCCGCAACAATATAGCCCGTACCTTGGAGAAACGACGGTCGTAAAATAGGTTCTCCATGACCAGCAAGTTCATTTGCGTGACCTTCGACTTGCTATTTCTGTCCTTGTGAGTTTTCCTGAAGCTGATCTTGTAACACCCAAAGATTTTTGCGAGGAGTGTGGGCCGCTGTAGACGCGTCAGCCTCTACGCACGCGTTCCAGTGACCAGCACTCACGTGAGCTACTACTGCTGAGGACATGTAATCGAAATATGCAGGGGCAAACGTTTCCATGGCCTGCAATTCGGCCCGCGACAGCTCCTTCGCGATGAAACGATCGTCTGTGGGACGAGGGTGAGCAAGGGTCGAGCGATGTCAAGACGATATACACACCAAGGGTCTTCAAGAAAGCAGAACCGGACTTCCCACCGCTGGCATCCCATTTCACGCATCTCGCCAGGGAATCGATCATACTTCGCTCGCAGTCATATGTTCTCCGGAGGGCATCGAACTGTTCCGCAAAGAGGACAGTACAACTGATGGTCAAACCACCACTTTCGAATGCTACCGAGATAAATTAGACATGGTCTCAGACAGACGAAGGGGGCAGCTCACTGATGGCCCAAGGAAGTTTTGACGACGGGACGCGCAACTCCTCAGTCGGATCAGCGCCGTCGGTAGAGTCCACATTAACGACTCCCCAGGTGGACGTGGACTCTGCAACAGACTTGTCGTCCGGCATGAACACCTCGCCGTCCGTCAATTTTGGTTCACGAGCCTGACGTTTCTCGATGCGAGACCTTGTGAGCATCTCTCGGTACTGAGGCGAACTGAAAAGCAGTGAGAGATCAGTACAATCCGGATGCTATGAGTGAAGCACGTACTTGAGAGCCAACGCGATAATCGATGTCGGTTCATCAGTTCGTACCACCATGGATGAGTCTCGGAAGATATGCTCAGGATCAGACATTGGATCATCTACGTCAGCGAAACGTGACGGCTGTGGTTGCTGCGGCCAGAAACCTGCCAAAGTCTTCAAGATCGACACTCTCTCCGGTCCCGCGCTTGCAAGATCGAGCTCTACAGGCGGGGAAGCCGCCGGCGTTTCAGGAACTGGTTGCAAGGCCGGGGAGGCTGGCGTAGTCAAGGACTGCTGAGGTTCGAGTGGGGTGGGCGGCCTCTGCAACTCATCTTCTTTCGCAGCGTCAAGAACCAGTGCAGGCACGGCGCCGGACGACTGTCCGGAATCGAGTTGTGTGGCGACACCGGATAGCGTTTCGACTGCAGTTTCAGGCAGTGAAGCTAATGAGCTATCCCCCGTCGACGCTTTTGAGGGCTGAGTAGGATGAGGCTCTTCTTCGTCGCCACCTTCGTCGTCTGCTTCGCTGGAGTCAGATCCATCCGACTCTTCTTCCTCGTCATTGATTGCGTCTTTAATGCTCTCCAGGATCTCAACTTTGGCTCGAGCCGTGGTCACTGGTCGTGCTCGACGTCCCCGTATAACGGCGTAACGACGATTGGCTCGCTCGGTGTCACGGTTGATTCTCTCGAAGTGTTTGGCGATATTTGTCACCTTGCTACCAGTTCCAGTCGCCCGCCTGATCGTCGTTTGACGAGATGCTCGAGCCTTATCATCTTTCACAGTACCGCGATTAATCGCTTTGCCTCTGCCTTTGGAAATGAAAGGACCAGTGGACGACCTGGGAGGAGGCGAGACCCGTCCACTTCGTGTGGCGCCATCCGTGTGCATACGAGTCATTGACGGACGCTTGTCTGGAGATGTACGTCGAGATGTCTGATGCGACTCCGCTGGAGGCTGAACAGGGCCTGGTATACGTGAGACATGTGGGGGCTGCACAAGGGATCTTCGAGTGTGTGTCAGATACTTCGGAGCGATATTTGCTGCGTACCCTCCCTCGAAGTCTGACATCGAGGACTTCCTTGCAACAGTCTGATTGCGTGTTTTGCTCCGCACTCTGGGCCGATTTGACATAACCGCGACGGGTGTGCTCTCTTGTTCGCTCTCTGACACCGGTATGGGTGCCAGAGCGGTCTTCGCAAGCTCCTCGACCCCCTGGGGTGGCAGATACTCTTGATAACGCTTTACTAGTTCCGCCACACTCGGCTGTTGTAGAGCGCTTCTCGGTAGCCGCGAAATACGACCCTGTCGAGTTCGCTGGTTGACTTCCGGTTCCGAATCAAGACTAATTTCCGTTGGCTACAAGAGAGTCAGTTATGCCACGAAAAGGTACACAATCGATTGCATACCCGTTCGGCAGGCTTCACAGCATCAGCGGCCTCTACGGTCGAGTCGCTCTCGGCGTCTGACACAAGTTCAGTCCGTGGCGGTTCTTCGCGAGTCTCTCCGTTGGGCACAGCGTCTTCTTGAGATTTGGTCTCCCTATCCTGTTCGACCTCACCCAAGGACTCAGTCTCCGATGCCTCTGACGCCGAATAAGCGGAACTTGAAGCGAACGAGTCCCCCGTGACGCGCCGTACTGTCGCCACGCCATACTCTTCCGCCTCAGAGACGTTAGCAGATGTCGAAAAGGGATGTTCCAACTTTGGCCACATGGCCTTCACGGTGCCAAACGCAGACGACATCCTGCGCCCCGCCCTGTCTGTGAGCCCACTGACACGCGGTTTCGGGAGTTTATCGAAGTCCTGCTGCCAAGCGACAATCAGGTCTTGGCGCTTGGATCGGACCTGATTGAGTGCGAGTGTGTCCGTAGGCAGAGACTGCTTGTAAACCTCGTTGATGTAGCGGGCAACTTCATTCTTTTCCCATTCGGCACGAAGAATGAGGTTGTTGATTTGAGCCGTCAGCGCTGCATCCGATGCCTCGTCTCCTGTAGCCGCGTCGATATTGATCAACTTCAGGTCGTCGACGAGGGCAGAGTACCAAGAATTGTTCCTTGTATGTAATCGACGAAAGTCCTTATTCTTGATTTCCAGTTGGGCCTCAGGAGTGACTCGAATACGCATGGGAGGGTAAATGACTTCGTGCAGGACTACTGGGTCTGCCTGGAAGCGGACGGTCATACCCTGATTTGCGAAGTATCGAATGTGGTGCCGGTAGATGTTGTGCTGACATCCCGCTCCTTGCACCAGTTGTACATCTGCGGGGTAAAAATGCAACTCCAGGAATTTGGCAAAGGAGTACCGTTGCATCTCTTCCGATACAGGGATGAAAGGCGTCGCAGACCCACACACACGACAGGCACTCCAGGTAATGATGGTCTCCGGCGTAGCATGGGCGTGGTAGCCGTTCGCATCGGTGATCTGCCCATCCCATTGTTCCACTGCGACGAAAAGTCGGGTCTCGTTATGCACGTAGACCTGGCAATGGCGGCCGATAGGTTGACCGCATCCCTTGCCTTCGCAGATAGCCTTCGGATTGAGGAAGTTCACCAGGGTATCTCTCACCGACTTCTCTAGGAACTGCCCAAGGGTGCAATCGTTCTCTCCGTAGAACGTAATGTACTGCAGCTGCGGCGGGAAACACGCCCGATGAAGCCCATATTCTGCAATAGGAAGGGTGAACTCCCAGAGACTGATGCATTGGTACTTCTCCACGTCAAAATCGTCCTTGTTTTTCCGGAGGTACCACTCCCATATCCGACGTGCTTCCTCGTGCTGACATTTCACATAACTCAAGCGACTCTCCAAAGCGATATCCTCAGCCGTCTTTGGTTCGAGGGGCGCTTCCTCCACAGGCGTGCAGGGGATGGGTGAAGCTCCCACGAATGGTACAAGGAAGTTGGAGGATGTGACATCAAAGTAGCCAGGATGCTCTGTGGCAGGCGTAGCGGTGCCGACGGTAGGTGTACTGGGAACGTCGGGAAGAGGAAGGGACTCGATCTGTGCTGCAAGCTCTTGAGCATCTGCAGGCTGAGGGTCCGTTACCACCGGAGTTGGTGTCTCCGTGATGGTTTCCTCCTGTTGATGCCCAAACAAGGACTTTTCCTCCCTGCGTACGAGATCGTCCTCCCAAAGCTGTTTCACGCGGATAAGTTCATCGTCGAGCTCCTTCATACGACGGATAGGGTAAGGTGGAGGAAACCGCAGCGTAGCCGAGACGGAGATGAAGGTCTTCTGGTACGGTTCTAGAGAGTCGTTTATTCTCTTGGAGAGGCGCCTCTGCTCAGCCTCTTCTCCCAGAAGATCTTCCATTTCGGTGTGAGCAGACACACCTGGTGATGCCTTCGGCGAGCTGTCAGAAGGTGGAGATACCAGAAGCTGTGTGATGCCTGCAGGAGACGAAGTGGTGGACGAGCCACTCGAGTTACTCGCAGCCGATGATGGTCTGGCAGGAGTGGCGGGGTTTGGTAGGGGGGGGGGGGGGGG
>ALYI01003812.1:0-22975 GCA_001969225.1 Ceriporiopsis andreanae CBS 279.92 | reverse complement strand
CCGCCGTCGCCACAACTGGCCTTAAGATGTTTGTCGTGCACCAGGGGTTGGATTTGAATGTGTTTTGCGTGGCCGTGGTAGGTTGAACGGCTCAGCCTGGTTTGTTTGAGTGTCTGGACCTCGGATACCGCACTGCCGCCTACTGCCACCGTGTTACCGCCGCGTCGGGGATCTATCGACTTGTACACCCCTTCTACAACTTGACATACCACGAGAGTATCCGAATCATGTGTAACAGATCCACTTATGTCTGTATGACCCGTTCTAAATTTCTGAAAGGTGCAATTGTACGCAAATTGGACTGGGGTAACACTTGGATCAGTGCCACCGGGTTGGGACGGACCCCGAACGTACCGTCCTTCACACGAACTCCCATGTTCTACGCAAAGGCTTGGGATCAGACCGTATTCTGTGATCGAAAGCTGTTTGGGGCTCATTTAAATTAGAGCCGCTGTCAACCGTCGTGATTGCGCCGGTGGGGAAGTCTTTTGTTCGAACAGGAGATTTACCGCCTGGATACAGCTCGACCTTCGCAGCCCTGATGCGTTGCCGCAGTGTTTGTTGTCCGATAAGAACTCGGGACGTTGGTGGTAAGTATGCGGTACGTTCGCGGTAGGTGCGCGGTATGTCGGTGGTAGGTGCGCGGTACGTCGGCGGCAGGTGCGCGGTACGTCGGCGGCAGGGGCGCGGTACGTCGGCGGTAGGTGCGTGGCAGGTGCGCGGTACGTTGGCAGCACTGGCGGCAGCGGCGCGGTAGGAGCGCAGTGGCGGAGTAAGGTGCGCGGTAGTGTGCCGTGTGATAGAAGGGCTACATCGTCAGTTTGCGGCGTGTCGTAGCTATTACTCACACGCGTTCACCGTCCGGGTGGGTTAATTTCAACAACTTGAAATATTCCTGAACAAATGGCCCGGCTTCTTGTAGGCACGCCAATTTTCTACACATACAATGGTCCTAAGAGCTCTACAGACGAGATCTATGCCAGTTCTAACATTTGCGGGGTTTTGGCAGCCCACATAGAAGTGTCGCCACACGCGTCGTCTTTCTAGATGTTGAAGATGCTAGCGGAATACGTCAAGATAAGTCAACCTGATATTTGTTTATCATGAGTACTAACCACTCTATCATTCATGTCGTAGCATGCTTGGTCGACATGGGCGCTTATATCATGAAATTGCTTGGGTATGTCTTGGGACGTCTCCGTCACCATATTGAACAAGGAGACGTTCACCGACGAGTAAAAAATTGACATAATGCATCATATATCCCTCAACAGAACGCCCAGTAGGTGTACCGTACGATAGCGGTACATGCGTGGTAGGTGCGCGGTACGTCGGCGGTAGGTGTGCGGTAGGTGCGCGGTAGGTGCGCGGCACTGGTGGCAATTTTTCTGTGCCCCTAAGAAAGTCTGCACGTTCACGACCGCATCCTGTAGGTCCCATATTCTCGCTGAATTTTGCCGGACAGCCAGTGATTGTCGTGAATGACGCCAGGTCCGCAGCAGAATTGCTAGGTGCGCAGTGCCCCTCTGTGTCCATCTAGGTCTACCAACGCGCCGTAGATCGTCGTTCCTCCATTTACAGTGATAGGCCTCGGTTCGTCATGTGTAACAAGATCCTCACAGGCGGCATGCTTGTTGCGGTTATTCCTTACGGCAGCCTGTAATTACCCACTCTTTTACCAACCCAACACGGGACGCTTACGAGTCTTAGATGGCGACGAATGCGGCGCGCGACACACGAGGGCTTTGGTGTTCGTGCATCCATCGCCTACCAACCTCTTCAAGAGAAGGAGTCCGCCCTGCTTGTCGCCCACATGCTCCGCGACGCTCAGAACTGGAACGACAATCTTAAGCGCTCCTCTGCCTCAGCGATTTTCAGCGCAGTATACGGGTGGCTTCCCATTGATGAAAGCGTAGACGCACTCGTAGAGCGTATCAACAAGTTCTTAGGCCGTATCACCTTAGCATGTACACCGGGTGCATATCTCGTCGAGATTTTCTCCGCAATGCAGCATCTCCCGGACTGGATGGCTAGGTGGAAAAGAGAGGGGCGTATGTGGTTCAAGGAGGATACAAAGATGTTCGAGGGCTTCATGGACGACGTGCGGGTCAGAATGGTAGGGCCATTGCGATGCTCTGTTCCTCTGCACGAATTGTGCTGATGAGTCCTGCAGCGAATCGGTACATCGAACCCTTGTTTCGCAGAAATTCTGACCGCGGGCGAGAGAAGATTCAACATGAATACGAGGCAATCTGCGTGGCTAGCGGGCTCGATCCTGTACGTGGCGTCAGCTCTCTGTTCACTCCATGTCTTACAACGCTATCTATAGCGGTGCCGGCTCGAACACGGTACGTTCACCTGGCGCCTGAGTGTGCTGACTTTGACTCGTTAGTTGTTAGACGGCGGGCGCACTGTGCGTGTTCATGCTCGCAATGGTACTCTACCCGGACGTGATGTGCCGCGCCCAATCGGAGATTGACTCGGTGGTCAGCAGGGAACGCATGCCTTCGTTTGCTGATCGCCCGAAGCTACAGTACATCGACGCGATGGTGAACGAAGTCCTCCGTTGGAGATCAGTGGCACCTATGGGGCTGCCCAGGCGTACAACCCAGGTGCGCACACTCATTTTGGGGAGCGCTCACGAACCCTGAACTGCTGCGATCTCATCAAGGACGATTGGTACAACGGTTATTTCATCCCTAAAGGTGAAATACCCTGCGATTGTGCTTACGAAGTTTACGTACCTCTCATGATGTCTACCAAGGTACCTTGGTGATCTACAACGTCTGGTGGGTTTTGTTTCACGTTGCGACCGCCTGAGTGTCCTCTTCTTCGTTGTTCAATGCTACCGCAGGGCAATCAACCGCGACCCTCAAAACTTTCCGGACTACGATGAGTTCCGCCCTGAAAGGTTCCTCGATCCTGAGGGCGAACTAGCGGACTCAGTACCAGACACGCATGGTCTGGGGCACTTCACCTTCGGGTCCGGACGACGGTAGGCATCGTGGTCTCCTTCTACGGCGCATACTTACGCGGTTATACAGCATGTGCAGCGGCAAGGAAGTCGCCATCCAAACCTTGTTCATTGACATCGCCGCCTTGCTATGGGCGTTCGACATCGGACGTGCCGTGGATACGGACGGCCAGCTGATCATTCCTTTGCGCACGGCATTCGTAGACGAGGGTTTAGTTGTGTAGGTGAACCAGCTTCGACGACCGATGTGATGTGCTTATTGCATCTTACAGGCGTCCTGTACCGTTCAAATGCTCCATCACCCCACGGACGCCCAAGGTCAACGCCATAGTGCAGTCTGTTACTGGCTCCAGCGCAAACACTGCGTGATCGGGAGCTGTAACCACGATCACGAGAGAAGAGTGGCCTGAAGGTGCATCTGCGACTGCGCGACACAACTAGACATTATGCATCGAGTGATCTTGTACAATTAGATATGCATTATGCTTACGATTACATGAACTCCGTGTGCATAGACGAAAGTGGCTGCATGATCTCACCACGCGCTACCCGTTGTGCGACGGCGTCCCTGATCCCGCGCAAGACATCGGGGGTGAAGACCTTCGACGTCACGCGCATCGTCCGCTCGGGATAGCGCCGGTCGATGGGGACATTGATGGCTAGCTCCTTGCCGTCCGATCTGAAACTGCGTGGGGTTTTCGCGATGGTGACGGACTTTCCGGCGGTGACGCCGTCAGGAGCACTGGTAGAGGACGAAGGATTGCTTGCTGTCGAAACGTCGGCCGGTGTACTTTGGCGTGAGCTACCAACCTTCGATGCTCCGCGGCACTCGAGCTTGTGTCGCTTCCAATCCTTTCGTGCAAGGGTCAGGCATTAGGGAGACCAACCAGAGGACGGAGTAGAGGCGCACCTTTATCTGGCATTCTTTACTACAGTATGCCGGCTTCTGGTCGCCAGAACATGGACCTGCACATCGCCTGAGCGAAGACGTCTTGGTCCCTTGGATCCCGCAGCCCGGCGCCGCGCAGATGTACGCAATGGGCCGTTGTTCAGTCTTGTCGCGCTGTTTAGCTTGTTCGCCCAAGGCCTCGGTCTTCTGCCTGTCGTGCACTCTCCACAAGTTCTTCAACTGAGAAAACAACGCGACAGCGTATTGAGCGGGCCTGTTATCCTGTGGCGAACGCAAACCGCGATCTTCTATGCAACCCGAGATAGCAAGTGCAATCAGCGACACACACCCGAGCGCGACAGCGCGATCGGCGTATTCCCCCGCGCGATACAGCGCATCCATATCCCATGTCGAGTTTGGCCCTGGCGTACCAGTGATGCGCTGCTCAAAGTTGACGTAGGCGAGACAGGCGAGTGCGCACCCGCGAACGGACGGTGAGGCCCCAGGTACGAAGTCTGGAGCGTGCTCTTCCACAATCCGTGACCAGCACACGAGGCTGCCGTCATAGTCTTGAGAGGTACCGCATCCATTGTATAGTCTAGTGCACAAACAAAAGACTGAACAGACTGGACCGAATTTGAGGACGTAGCGTACGCACCTAAGGCCTAATTCCAAAAAGTCTTCAGGGTGTCCACCTTCAGCAGATTTCTTGACAGTCGTGATACTTCTACGGTCGAGCTCCGCATGGGATGTATTGAGCATAAACGCCATATTGAGGGGTTTATCGTGGTCGATGCAACACGAGTATCTCATGCGCATGTAGCCCACGAAAGACTCATCGTCCAGATCAACGGGAAAATCGGCTCTGGCTGAGGCAAGCATTCTAAAATATTGGGAATCACAGAGTAGGATGACTAGGTAGTCTGTCGGGGTAGTTTTGTGGCGAGTGAGAGTTGGTTGAAAGAGTGATACAGCAGACAGGCGCCTCGAGGATTTATAGACGAGCTCGCTTCCACTTTTCGGCCACAGCGATAGATCAATTGGAGGCAACGGCCAAAGGCTGCAGAGTGTCTTAGCACATTGTTTGAGCCATATTCTCTGTGGTGTCCGCGAGACTGGAGAGGAAAAACAGATGGCCGCGGGCAATGAGTCTCAGGCAAGCTGAGGGGCCCTTCGTGGAGCATCAAGCAAGAACAGCAAAACATAGACAATGTCGTCTCCGTAGCTCAGTGGTAGAGCATGCGATTGCAGATCGTGAGGCCTCGTGTTCGAACCACGACGGGGACTTAATATTTTTGTTCATCGTGCCGCCACAAGACTGAGAAAGCCGCTGGCGCATTTATGATTTCAATTTTCAGTCTTTGTCAACGTTTTGTAACCATGACTTCTCGCTTCCGGTTCATTTCTCAAACTGCCAGAAATAATGTGCAGCTTAGTTTACCGTATTTTTGCCAGACAATCTGTGCTAGCAGCTACATAGAGCCTTCTTCGTGTCATACTGACCAATCTGCATGCACCGCTCCTCGCTCCTCTACATCTCCCTCCGTTGCTTAGCCTGCTCAACAATGGGAATCACTTCCGCATGACGCGGCGTCATTTCGCACGGGAAGAGTGCCGGACGTCTGCGCCCCATAAGAATCAGAATTCGTGATACCGTCAGAAACTTCAGGACTAACACGACAATTCCCTCGTGTACACACGCTGTCCTAGAAGGCGTGATCAATTTACCAGCTCGGTCTTTTGCCTTGTAGATGTCCAATGCCCAGAGCAAAGACGCGAAGGAGATGAATAGTGACTGATAGGCCAGAGCTTTCCCAGGGCAAATTCTGCGGGCAGATATTGCAGAGTTATGGTGTGGCGTCATATCATATCAAGTGCGTACCTCCTTCCGAAACCGAAAGCGAATTCGACATCTGGTATGGCTGATTTGTCTCCATATGGCCCTGTGTCAAGATAACGCTCCGGAATGAACTCATCCGGATCTTTGAAGTAGCGCGTGTCTTGGGAGAATTCCCTGTCGCCCAGCATGAGCCGAGAAGTCTGACGCGGATAGGTAGGACAGAAATACCAAACATTTGCCATGATAGTCGCACCTAGAACAAACTTCCCTCAGGGTGTGCAGTACCATGTATGGGTTATCCTACCTTTCGGGATTAGGTGTCCATTGTACCAGTCGTCCTAGGACATGTCAGTATCAACGGATGCCGCAGTCGAGTATTCTCATACCTGCATGCACCTCCTCGACAGTCCCAGTGGTACGCCCACTCGCCATCTCAAGACCTCCTTGACAATCGCGCACACATATGGGAGACTGTCCTTGTCCTCGAAAGATGGCATTCGGCTACGTCCGACTACCTTATCAATCTCGGCCTGGGCGCGTTTTTGGACGTCTGGGTATAGAACCATAGCCAGGAGGAACGTAGTCATGGTTCCACTCGTCTACGCAATCAGATCTCTGATCGAAGGTACCAAAGACATGCTTACCGTTTCGGCGCCGGTCGCGCTGGGAAAGGGCATAAGATGTTGTGGCGAGAGCGCTGAAACGGACTTACAAGATGAGTCCAGTGAGCCACGCAGACTCCTCGTCGGCGAGCCCATACTTTTCGCTGTTCTCGATGAGAGATTTTGCAAGGGAGTCGGGCGCTGCTCCTTGTTGCTGAGGGATGAACGAGATGAGCAAGTGGTGCAAACGGACTGACGAGAGTAGCCGTGATCTACCATCTTTATCTTGACGTCGTCGAGGAACTCGGTGTACATGGCTGAGAATCTAGCCTGGTCCTTAAGACCGTTGCGCCTCCAACTTGTGAGCCAGGCCGGAAGGTAGTCGAGGGCGGGAATCAGCTCGACGATCGAAGCCGTCGCGGGTTGGGCCGCAGGTGCAACAATGCGTGCGAATTCGTCAACCCGTTCGACAGCCTTGAAAGATGACGGCGTAACCAGATGCTCTCCGTATGCAACAGCCAGCGATGTAGACGACGCCGTACTAATGCCGGATAGAACGTTGTCAGTGAAATTCATCGCCATTCGCAGATTGGGCACTCGCCATCTGACGTGCTTTGGCCAGTCTTGAGGTCGTGCGAGCAGATTGCTCACCAGAGCAGCCGCATCCCACAGTTGCGAGGATTGGTAGACGTGAACCGCGCGGCTGTGAAGGCATTCATGGGTCGCTCTGCGCATCTTGCGCCAGCTAGTGGAACAGATCATATGAGTATGCAATTTTCAATTCGCAGGAATACCACTCACATAGTCCCGTATCTAATGAGTGCGGGGTTTAACCCTTTGCAAAGGATCTCGTTTGCAACAATCAGCCGAGGACGATCACTATAGATTGTGGACCGCCTTCCTGTAGAGCGGAGTTAGCAGCGTCTCCGAGTAAAGTACCCGGCTGATATACCAAGAAGTTCTTCAGCGGCTTCAACGGTGTTCAAAATCACGAAGGGCTGGCCAGCAAGATTCAGTGAGAACACCGGTCCTACAGCAGGTTGTCAGATGAAGCCGCAAATCATATACTCTCCTACCGTATTGTTCCTTCCACTTCTTGAATGCAAGCCACATCTCCGTGTGCGGCACTTGTAGTGCATTTCCCAGAAAAGGGATCCCGGGAGGTCCAGGGTGCATCAGACGCCTCAGCTTACGCTGGCGAGACCACATAGATACAACGTAGAGGGCTGCGCAGGAGGAGAACGCGAGCACAACCAGTGTTGTAGGCGAAGACATCGCAGGTATTCTGACCCATCAAGTTAGGACCCAACCCTTTTGTACAATCGCTGAACGCTGGCCGGCTGAGGTGTACATCAGATTGGAGTGTATGTGCGTGATTGAGTACTCACTATCTCGACGTCGCCATTGAATAACACAAGGTCCTTGTGACAAAACCGTGAGAGCGTCGGCTTCCGCTTCGCAGATTCCTCCGACGGGCGGTAAAAGGACGTAGTGACATACGAATCAGACTGCCCGCAATTAGATACACTCCAGCCTACCTCACTAAATCGCGGAAGGATGGAACCGAAAGTCCGCAGGATCTCTCGTTATATGCGTAAGATAATGTCAATTCAGTCTTTCCTGTTCTGATGCGTTGATATGTAGATCTAGGTTTCTCTGCATAGCTTTGCCTGCTCGACAACACTGGCCACCTCCACATAACGGGGTACGATCTGGCACGGAAATTCTTCCGGCCGTCTGAGAGGTCATGTGAATACGTGACACAGATGACGGGGACTGGAAACGTACACAATAATTCCTTCGTGTACGCATGCCGATCGAGATGGTGTAATATCATTGCCAGCCTGATCTTTGGCTTTTCGGATGTCCAGCGCCCATAGAATAGAAGCAAAAGAGATGAAGAGCATCTGATAAGCAAGCGCTTTACCAGGACATATTCTGTGAAAAGACGACGATGAGGTCTCGCACGATGATAGCTCGATGATAAGACTCGCGCACCTCCTCCCGAAGCCGAATGCAAAATCGACCTCTGGCGGAGCCACTTTATCCGGGCCACGTCCCGCATCGAGATAACGCTCTGGCATAAATTCGTCTGGATCTGGGAAGTACCGCGTGTCTTGCGAGAATTCCCTATTTCTGTGTTCAGCGCAGGGAGAAAAGGGATGAATTGATGTACCATATGTTTGACAATACAGTTGCGCCTAAAACGAGCACGATTTAGTGTATTTTGCGCTTCGGCGGGTGCACTCCTGACCTTTTGGAATGAGGTGGCCATCGTACCAGTCATCCTGAATGCTCTCAGTATCACTGACGACAGATCTACGTTAGAAAATGGTTGTTACCTGCATACACCTCCTTGGCAATCCTAATGGTATGCCCACCCGCCATCGAAAAACTTCCTTGACAATAGCGGATATGTAGGGTAGGTGCTCTTGGTCTTCGAAGGACGGCATGCGCTTGCGTCCAACAACTTTGTCTATCTCGGCTTGAGCTCGCTTCTGTATTTCTGGATACAAGACCATCGCTAGGAGGAACACGGTCATGGCGCCGCTTGTCTACGCAATCAGAGCTCCGATGTTAATTTTTTACAGCCGATACTTGTGCGCGCTCACCGTTTCCGCACCTACTGCGCTACACGAAGCGAAATCAGCGTAAGAAGCACGCATCAGGACAGAAGGATAGCTTACAAAATGATACCCGTCAGCCAGCTAGATTGCTCATCTGTGAGTCCATACTTCTCGCTATCTTCGATAAGTGACTTTGCAAGTGAATCAGGTGTAGTCTCCTGATGCTGAGGGATGAGAGAGAGATTGGCGTGAGGTCTTACACTGCTTATATCGCCATCACGAACCATTTGATCTTTGACATTGTTCAAAAACTCCGCGAACATTGTGGAAAACTTTGCCTGCTCTTGAAGACCTTTACGCCGCCAGCTGGTCAGCCACGCTGGAAGATAGTCAAGCACCGGGAATAGTTCAACGATAGACGCTGTTGCCTGTTGAGCAGCGGGTGCAATGACGCGGATGAATTCGTCGACACGCTCGACAGCCTTGTATGATGATGGCGTTAGCAAGTGCTCTCCGTACGCGATAACCAGTGACGACGATGCCGCCATACTGTTCAAAGTTAGGACATGAGGGTCGTCATTATTGAAAGAACATTCGGGAGCTTACTGCCTGAGATGTTGAGGCCAGTCACCGGGTTTTGCGAGCAAATTGCTGACTAACGCGGCCGCATCCCACGTCTGTGCCGGCTGATAAACGTGGACCATACGACTATGAAGGTGTTCATGGGTAGCTCTGCGCATTTTGCGCCATCTGAGAAGAGCAACTCGGTCAGTAGAGCGGGTCAAATACTGCGGAGTACATAATCACTGACGCAGGTCCGTATCTCATCAATCCTAGATTCAATCCCTTCGACATAATTTCCCCTGCAACGATTAGTCGAGGACGGTCGCTGTATATATTGGATCTGCGCCCTGTGAAAAGCAGCAACATCCAGCGTCTGCAAGTGAGAGATTTGTCATGCTCACCGAAAAGTTCATCCGCAGCTTCGACATTGTTCAGAACGACGAATGGCTGGCCCGCCATATTTAAGGAAAATACCGGTCCTATGACATGTATCAGACTCGGATAAGGCCATTGGGCAGAAGGAATGGCGTACCATATCGCTCCTTCCATCTCTGGAATGTCAGCCACATCTCCGTGTGCGGCACTTGCAGCAAATTTCCGAGGAATGGGATACCGGGTGGCGAAGGGTGCATGAGGAGTTTCAGTTTGCGGTGTCGGGACCAAGCAGCGAGGAGGTACAGGACTGCACATGATAGCAGCGCGAGCAGCACGAATGGTGCGGAAGGCAGCATAGCTAATTCTGCGATATATTGTAGGCGACGAACCAAAATGTTTTTATATGAATGCTAGACAAAACTTACGGGTGCGTCAATCACGGAGTTTTAGAATTTCAGTGATAGAATACTCACTAGTTCACGGAAGCGATAGGTGCTCCTCAAGGTACAACATCGTGAGAGCAAGAATTGCCACTTCCACTTCCTTCCGACAGAAGATATGGAGTCTTCTTTCGACAAAATTAGGCAGGCATTGAATCGCGGTCCGATGCATCCTAACATGCTGAATACACTGCATTGCACAGAGATTGAATGAACTGACAGGATCGGGCGTTCTCGTGATGACCATGTGCATCGAAACCAGCCATGTCATCCACGCACAACTCTCGCCTGCTCTATGATCCTAGTCACGCCGCCGTGGCGTGGCAAAATTTGGCAAGGGAATTCTGTCGGACGCCTGGCGTATCAGGTGAGCATGCGCCACGGGAAAGACCATTCAGAACGTACACAACGATGCCTTCGTGCAAGCACGCGACCTTCGACGGTGTAATCTCATTGCCTTCACTGTCTCTCGCCTTCCGGATGTCGAGCGCCCAGATCATGAAGGCAAAGGAAATGTACAGCGTCTGATAGGCAAGGCTCTTACCTGGACATATTCTGTACGAGACACCGTAAAAAGCAAGTAAGTGGTCAAATTGACAGTGCGTACCTTCGCCCGAAGCCAAATACGAAAGTCGGATCAGGAATCGGCGATCCATCTTCTGTCTTGTGGCGGTCGAACCATCGCTCCGGTATGAACTCGTCGGGAGCTTTGAAGTAGCGGGTGTCTTGCGAGAACTCCCTATTTACTTGTCATATGAAGTGTCATGGGAGGCTGACGCGTACCCACCAGATCGGTGCAAAGATAGTCGCGCCTGAGATGTGCTGTCAGAGACACTCACAATCGCGATCGGCTCATGACGTACCCTTTGGAATCAAATAACCGTCGAACCAATCATCCTGTGATAACATCCCTGTCATGATTAATGTTGCAGCAATAGGGATGCTCCATTACCTGCGTGCACTGCCTCGCAAGGCCCAGGGGAACACCAGGTCGCCATCGCAGTACTTCTTTCACGATGGCGTCAATATATGGCAATTTGACTTGATCGTCGAACGACGGCATTCGCTCGCGTCCAACAACTTCGTCAATCTCAACCTGTGCGCGCTTTAAAGCGTCCGGATACAACACCATCGCCAGTAGGAATACAGTCAAGGCCCCACTGGTCTGAAAGACAATTTGAGGGGCGCACGCAAAACAGGTGAAGGCACATACCGTCTCAGCACCAATCCCGCTGAATTTAGTTGTCAACTCACGTCAAGCCGAAAAGACAGGACAAACAGTGCGCGACACTTACAATATATTTCCGGTGAGCCAAGCTGATTCCTCGTCGGTAAGTCCGTATTTCTCGCGATGCTCTATCAAAGACTTTGCGAGAGAATTCGGCGCTGTACCATCCCGCTAGACAACTTTGTCAGAAAGAGACGCGTCTCAGATCTGAAAGTCCTTACGATCTTTGCCCTAACATCGTCAAGAAACTCGACGAACATTGACGTGAACTTCTCTTGCAGGGGCATTCCACGACGTCTCCAGCTCGTCAGCCATCCCGGGAGACGGTCCAATGCGGGGAAAAACTCGACGATTGACGCCGTTGCCGGTTGAGCGGCTGGTCCCACGATATGGGCAAACTCTTCGATTCGTTCCACGGTCTTGTAGGACGCAGGTGTAACGAGATGCTCGCCGTACGCGACAGACAAGGATGTCGATGCTGCATTTCTGGCGAACGAGACGTGAATAACAGAATCTCATGCGTGTGACGGGTCGACAGACCTGCGGAAGTGATTAGGCCACTTCTCTGAATCCGTAAGCAGATTTGATACGAGAACTGCTGCGTCCCACACTTGAGACTGTTGATAGACGTAAATAGTACGGATGTTGAGGAAGTCGTGAGATGCCCTGCGCATTTTACGCCATCTAATGACCGCCAAGTCAGAATGTGCAATTATAAGCGTACCTGAAGATTTGTAACTTACATGGAGCCGTATCGAATCAGCCCTAAACTCAACCCTTTACAGAGAATTTCACCTGCGACAATAAGGCGAGGGCGATCACTATAAATGCTAGAACGACGGTCTACAGGAAGATGAGTGACCCCAGACGAAGGTCCTGGCTGAAGGTAGCGTACCAAAAAGCTCGATAGTGGCTTCTAGTGTGTTAAGAACCACAAACGGCTGACCCGCCATGTCCAGGGAGAACACCGGACCTGTGCGGCCATCAGAAAAGGGGAAGAGGAGGGCGATACAGAGCGGCATACCGTATTGCTCCTTCCACTTCCTGAACGTGAGCCACGTCTCGTTGTGTGGGACTTGCAGCGCATTTCCCAAGAAAGGAAGGCCTGGGGGTGAAGGAGGCATCAACCTTCTTAGCCTTCGTCGAGTCGACCATGAAGAGATCAGATACAGCGTGAACCCTAAGAGCGACGCAAACACCGTCAATGCGAATGGCGAGGACATCGCGGCGCTGCAAGGTGTACCAGCTCACGGAGTGAGCTTATGTAGATTTCAGGCGCTGTAATCCCCGTTCAATCGTGAAAAAGTTTCGACATCTGTTATGATAGGGCTGCGCGCTACGTACGCCACCATGCTGTCCCTGTTTCCCGATAATGACACCGATTGCATGCTGGGCACCAAAATGTTTGTCACAAGTCCAAGATGAAAAGGGACGCAGCGTGAGAGCAATGAATGCGCGCGGGCGAAGACGTGCGGCAAGGTCGCCCTGGATTTCGCATGCGAACCATGCGAACCATGGAGTTTCAGGATCCAGACCTTTGCACGAAAGATGCGCGTTCTTACAGCGACCGAAGATCTGAGAAAAGAAGAACATCATGAGAATGCTACCGGTATCGTGCCGTAAAAACTGAATACTGACAACGTGCGCAGTAATATCGACAATGATGGTCCCGTCGTGACTGTTATCCACGAGAAACAACCTGCGACTCACGAGCGCCGTCATCGAATCTCCGAAGCCTGGCCGAGAAATGGCGAACGCATGATGATTCATGACATTCGAAATGAGTAACGATAGGTGAGGTAGCTGTGGAATATACCTGCGGTAGCCATTGGGTTAGCGAGATGATCACAGGGGGGAGACAACGCGTACAATTATTGCCCGACGCGATAAACGCGCTTCATGTAGCGTGTTCAGAGCCTCGATCTCAAATTCCAAAAGTTGAGTTGTTACCAGAGCAGGAATATGTATCGCAGCGAACAGACGGATACAAAGAGCAGCGAAAGCGTAAGTAGTAAGACGGTCAGTCACGGTATGGTCGCGAAAGTCGGTTCGTTCGTGAGGAAGAGCGTGGGAACACCAGCTCGGGCGCTGCCCGCTGTTTCCTGCTCGGCGCCAACGGCATGCTGTCCTCCTCCATCTCCACAGTTCTCGCAGGTTCACGCTCTACGGAGATGTACAGCGTTACTCGAACTTCCGTCCGGCTCTTGGGCCCAACATATGCTCCATGGAGCCATGTGTAGCTGGGATTCTACGGCTGGACGACTCGAATATCCCGTTGGAAACAGAAACAGGTACGTGTAGCTGGCAACGACCAAAAGTGCTGACTTGGTCGTCGAAGACTACGGGTTTGCGTCTCTGGGTATTGGATGGCAGTCTCAGCTCCCGGGAATAACAGTAGTTCCGTCGAAGGGCGCATTCACGCACGGAGGCAGACGGAGGCACCCAGAGGCACTGGCGTAGAATCAACGTTGAAGACATCAAGAATACGCGCAATCCCAGACGATGCTTCAATTTGGCCCGGCGCGGATGCCTCATGTTCGATTACGCGTTTGGATCTGCTGGCCGACGATGCTGACGTTGTACGACGAGACTGGGCGCGACCGCACGCCACCCGCGTGGATCCAAGATCCTAATCTGCGCATATAAAGCTGCCGGGAATCAAGGCAATTCGGTCACCCTCCTTTATACACCGAACACCTTCTTGCCAACATGTCTTCAACAGCCTACAGCTGTCCGTCGACGCCGTCGTCCTCGAAATCTACACGTTCTGCCCCTAGCCCTCCTAGCTCTCCAACACGATCAATCTTGAAGCGATCACCCACCAATCTCTCGTATGACGAAGACGAGATCGTACTCTTTGCCCCGCTGAAGAGCGTTCAGTGGCAAGATCACGTCACCGTCATCCTCGGGAATCCAACAAACCTCCTTGACAACCACAGGGCCATCGATCTGCTCCGAGGCAATGATAGCTCCAATCTTTCCCCGTCTTCAAAGCAGGAGCTCGAGAGCCTTCTCAAGCCGCTCGCGGAACAAGCTGGAGTTGATACTGAGCAGGACAGCTGGCTTTCCTTGTGTGCGTATCTTCTACTGCGGGCCGGCGAGAGCGTAACTAACCTTGCTGTGCTCAGTTTCCCAGGAACAAGACACCGGTCATGGTGCACCGGCAACATCTCATAATGAGTCGCCAAAGAAGCATCGTCGGCCGGCACATCGTCGTCGAACCATTGGCTGATCTGTAGACGAGTATGTGCGCACCCCTGTTCAGACCAGCCGCGTGCTCTTGTCGTTTGTCGTTTTGCGTATAACCGTGACGCACTGTCCGAGGTCTACGTGTCCCTGTCATCCTACGTGTCCCCTATATTATTTGTCTCATGTTTTAACGCGCCTGATCGTCGCCAGAACCCTCGCGCCAATCGGCCACGAGGGTCCACAACGCACCTTGGCCGCCACATTAGCGCGTCGACGTGACAGACGCAAGACGGGGTAGAGGCTCGCGAGCTCGAACGTCCCTCCGTCACCTTGGGAGGTTCCCAGCGGTCCTTTCACACAGGCAACATCCTTCTTGCGCGGCTAAGTCAGGCGCAGTAGAAAAATTAAAATGTGGCCACAGCGACAGTTCAGTGATTATCTAAGCAACCTTCCTGCTCGCTTTTAATCACGGCGGGCAATACGCCACCTCTTCATCCTCATCTTCCACACTTCTACTTCTCTGACTCGTTTTATCTTTCTAACAAAACTCCGTCCTTTGACACGCGGTCACAAACCAAATGCCGCCCCCCGCAACTTCAACGAGCAAGTCCCGCGGCCTGATAGAACGCGCGAGCGAGGTTCGCCCCGTCAAACTCTCGGAGAAAGATAGTGCTTCAATACGCAAGTGCAACCCTTCCATCCGACACTCTGTTATTGGCGTCCGCTTCTTGAAGAAACCTTCTCTGATTCCCGAGGCGTGGCGCCACCGCGAGCGTACGACTTCAGTCAGCGGACGGGAACATACCGACGAAGAAATTGCCGCGGCCCACCCCTACATGAACATCGTGGGCAATGCGCTGCCCATGCTACCGAGTCCTTGCCTATCCTCGCTCGATCTCTTCGCAGACCTGAACGACGACGCCGCAAACCAAGAAGTCGTGGCCGCACCGCTGGTTTTGTCGGCCGAGGAAGCTCGCACGTTCCGGGAGCACGCGAAGGTCGCTGCAAAGTCGAAGGATTCACTCGAGGGCTTGGACGAGGCTATTGCGTATCGTGAGTACAAGATTGACCAAACGTTTTTGTGGGAGATGTCGAGCTGACCGTGTCGCGCAGTTGCTCTGGAGGATACCGACGGCCACCCGGCTGACGTCAAGTGTCACGCAGTCGCGTTCTTCAGACGTGTCCGCCCACCGACCCCGTACCCAGTTGGCACGCCCGCGGTGTCGGAGGAAGATATGGAGAGAGCCGACCCGAGCGAGGTGCCCGGTCTCATCCCCGACAACGCGTCGGACGCCTCGGCAGACTCGCCCAGCCCCACTGAGCTCAGCTTCCCGGAATGTAAGTGCTCGCACACCTGCACGAGAACCTTGACTGATTTCTGCTCGATCAGCGTCCTTCGACACCAGCAAGCTGGACGGAAAAGCGAAAGTTGCCGTCTCTTGCGACTCGGTGACTCAAAATGGCCCAACAGTGCGCTGAGGGACAACGACCTCAAACCCAAAAAGATTGCGGCTCCAGCATTCCCATGCTTGTCTACGAGCCTCGATGTAGGATATCGAACTTTCGCGCGAAGTTCATGTATTCATACCTGTATTTATTCATGTATCGATGAGGCCCCTTTGATACCAATCTTGTGAAACGCGCGACGAGACGGATGAACTCTCATGAACTATGCTCACCTCGAGTGACTACTACGACTGAACACGAGCTGAAAGACGCGTCGCCATTCGCAGGTCCTGTTGTGTAGCAGAGAAACGGCCACGAGAGAATCATAGCTAGTAGCTCCCACGGGATCGTTCGTAACAAAAACGTGGAAATGGCTTGCACCGTCACGACAGCGGAGGTCCGGAGGAGGAGGGATGAGTGTCGAATAGACGGCGCTAGCGCGCGACAACCAAGTCGCTGACGCGCCGAGGTCGTGTTTGGTCTGAACCACCACCACCGTCCCCGCCAGAGCCTTCCAGAGCCCCCTCCACACGTTAGACCAGAGAAGATCACGGGTAAAACTAGCTGTGCGTTCTTTCTTTGGTGTTCAAGCAGCCTAGCTGACGGCGTGTTCTCAGCCGGCCTCAGAAAACCAAGTCTCCGACACGAGCCCTTCTTCCTCACGCTTCGCCCAGTCTATATTCGAATTTCGCTACACGTCTCACGCGCGCCATCTCTTCCCCTCTTCTCTCAAGTTATCCATCACACGCGTCGCATGAACTCGCGCCGGTACGTCTCGAGGACCAACAAGCGTCGACATTCGCAGATGGGAGAGCAGCGGGGACAGAAGTTGGGGGTTGGGGAAGACATGGCGGAGCAACGTTGACGAGACGATGATGCTGGAACTCTTACTAGACAGCCGTGAGCATATCGTTATCAGGACCATGCAATTTCTCTACCACCCGCCGACTATTTGCCTAGCTAAAGTCCCTTCGCCCGCGCCATCCGGGGGTCCATGCAGGGGCAGGGCGGGTCTTGTTGGGTAAGTCATACTTCGAAATCCGACTGACATGAATTTGCGGGTCTCGCTGATTCGCACACAGTAGTGATGGCCTAATCTGCGAACAAATATCCTCAGGGAACGGCACTTGTGCACCACACGGTTCAGAATCGCACGCATCGATATTGTAAAACGTCAATACATCATCGATGCGCGCGATCCTATGGCTGCATGAGAGTCTCGCGATGGACGCACTGGTCGTAGCTGGACAAGGGCGGGCAGAGGATCGACTCTCGTATGCTCGTCAAAGCGCAGCAAGCTGCAGGTACTACACCTACGTCTCTTCGCGTCCGTGCGTCCGGTCGTTTCGTGTATATTGCACTTGTTTTTGCGCCAGACTTCGGCGATAGTTTCTATTATCGACGGTTAACGTTGTTTGCTGCAAAGTCTTGTTATATTCATGCGCGGATTGTCGCGGCTTTCTTCGACCAACGATTGTATTACTCCCGTCGCCCCACCATTGAGTGTGCTCGACCTCGGGATCGCAGGATGTCTTGTGGAGGTGGCTTCATTGGTCGGTCTGGCGCGTGTACAGGTTTCCGGAGACCGCTGCTCCGCGGACTGGCACGCGTGCGGCTCGACTTCTTTTCTCTGGCCTGTTTTTGGTCCTCTTCCCTGCCTCCGCATGCGTTTGCGATCTTTGCGCTCATGCGAACTGTTCCCACAGCCTGCGTGGTCGGCAGACCGGCTATGTCGACTAGTACGAGTCTACAAACTCACCAAAGAGCCACTATCGCAGTCAAGACGGAGATTGTGCACAACGGAGGACGCGGTACGTGGCTGTGCATCAATTTGCGTCCCAGCTCACCATTGTGCTCGTTAGATTCCAAGGCTAGAATTCATAAGGCCTCGCGTGCTTTTCGGAAGATGATCGTAATGTTGCCCATTCTGCTGATTGAAGCACGATATGCGTCTGCGATGATGTGGCAGCGCATCGAAGCGCAACCGTCCGGAATTCGCCCAAGCGTGAACGGCGGAATAGGTATGTCTCTGTGCCATGTACTTCTACTGGATCAGATAATTGACCAAATCACGACCCCATCTTCTGTACATGTGCACCTCAGGTATAGGAGTGGTCGACTTCGCACACAAACAATTCTAAAAGTCAAACACGCGACGCAACAAGATGGATCATGTCCCGATTGCCGTTTCTGACAGCAGTGTTCCGTGTGTCGTGGAAGAATCACCTCGCCATCCAGTCTATCTTAAAAGGCCCTACTTGTGAATCTCGGCCGTGATCTCATGGTTCCCGCAGTCCCTCGACTCGCTAGGCAGAGCCGTAACAATGCTTGCGTCGCCACCGGGTGAGCTTATCTCCTTTGCAATCGAATTGTAAGGTACTCTTGCCTCGCTACAATGGCGCAGAGTCTCACAGCATCCAACAGGAGGACTTCGCAGTACATGGAGGCGGCGGCTACAGGTGAGCATATCATAAGCCTACAGCGAAGATTTCTATCTAAGGCTTTCATAGCGCTCTTTTGCTACGATTACCTACTCACTTTTGCGGAAGAGGTCCGTTGCATCTGGGGTAGAAAACTATCCGGCGCTTCCTTGCTTTTTTTCGTCAATCGATATATTACGCTCCTGGGTCGACTAGTACGCCTGCTACAATTGGTAGAGTGGCACCATACATTCGGCACGCCAGACTACGTGAGATTTTGCTCTATGCGTCTCAGTTCGCTAAACGAGCCGTGACTCTGCAGGTGTAAGCGCATTTTCCTGTAGACCTCCAAGTCAAGCATGCATGCTCAAGTGTCTATAGTTGCACGATTGGCTGGGTCATTGGCGATATCAGTACCATCGTGATGTATGCTTGCTTTGCTTGTAAGTTCCCATTTGATTGACCCACTCACCCACCGTGATGACGACTTGCGTGTACAGTTATTTCTGCTCTCCGTTTGTACGCTCTTTGGGGGAAAAGCTTGAGAATATCTTTGATGATATTGATCCTCGGTTTATCGAACCCTTGCATCGATGCAGTGAGTAAACTGCCGATCTTTGGGCCAATGCTGATCACGCCAATCGTAGTTCTACCTCACGCGGCTTGTGTTCGAGGCCTTGGAACGACCGTTTCGAGGCTGTGGCCAGTACAGCATTTTTACGGATCCTTCAATGGATACAAGACTGTATGTTGCTTCAACGTTTGAGTTGTCTACGCACTAACTACTACTCTGTCAAGTTGTATGTGAACATCATGTCGTCGCGTATAGGCCTTACTCAATCCTTCTCTTACTAATATTGCAGTTGTATTGGGTACCATCTTAGTATTCATCACGGAAGGGGTAGTGCTATTGTGCACGTACTTCAAGACAATTGCGTCTCAGTGTGCTATGCGCAAGTATCGCATCGAGTCGTCGTTGACGGTCCTGCTTATAGTCGATGGTGAGCCTTCTGATGTCCGCCTTTAAAGACCATCGCAAACTTATCTAGCAACACGATAGGTACAATATTCTTCGTGTGAGTGCCTCAACTTGCCTTATCCGCAGACTAATTCTCACCGAGAATTATATCTCCGAGCAGTATGGTATTACTTCTATCGGTCTGCAGCCTTCTTTCGCTCAGGGTACAGGTGCGCCCATCTTCTGACTAGCACGAGCCTCACCTTAGACAACATGCTATTCAGGCCTTCAACAATGTTCCTGCTCTGACAGACACGTACGTGGCGTGCAGACATACTCGTTGATGTCTGATATACGTTTTCAGCATACTGTCAATATGTACCTCGCGTTTTATGCTACGCCTACGACAAAGCTACCTATCGCGGGGTACAGAATCGGTCGCACGCCACAGTACTACGTTCAACGACCTGCGCTTCGTGAGCCGTATCGTGGGCAACCTGGGCGCATCATTGGACCTGACACCTGAAGATGTCGAAGTCGTCGAAGCCGTCGAGCTCCTCAGTGTTTCCGACGATCCGTTGTTGGCCGGGTTTGTGGCGGAATACGGGCGGACAGTGTCAATGGAAATAGCAGCGGAAGCCTGATTTCAAAACAGAAACGATCTCGTTAGTCCTGCTGTGACTCCGGAGTTCACGTACCGGCGCCGTGCTTCGACGTTGCCATGTTCTTATTATACCCGACGTTGCCACTTTCTCCTTGTACTTCGCTCGAAGCGGAGGATAGCTTATTGAAAGGCGTCAGAGAAACATCCGTGCGGCGTGAGAGCATCCCAGAGACCGTTCTGACTTGTAATCTGAAGGCATGTTCCGTGTAGGTTGACGAGGACGAGTCGGACACGGATCCCAAGTCGATACGAGCATAACTCACCCTCGCAAAGTTGGAGCCAACAGGCGTTGGAAATCCGCGTGTCGGAGGAGGGCGACTCGCCGCACGGGCGCTTTGAGCGAGATCAGGCCCGAATCGGCGCATCGCGATCGTTTTGGTCTGAACCACCATCACCGTCCTCGCTGCAGTGTGTTCCACCGACTCGCTGAACAACAAGATGACTCTCAAATCGCACATCTCACCGCTCTCTGTCCCGGTCCGTTAGGCTGTCCTCCCGGCTTGGCCTTTCCAATCCTTCTTCTGCTTTTGTTCTAAGCTTTTCGCCACACGCCCCCATCAGCTCGCGCCGATGCCTATCGGGGACCAACTGCTTTGACATTGACAGGTATTCGATATACCAGAGCGCCGTTGACGACGCGATGACGCAGGAAACGTTTCAAGGCCTCTGTGAGCATGCTTTTACCAGGGTCTTTTGACCCTTCCATCTCAAGTTGACGTGTTATCTAGCCCTTAGATCCGAGCTTCTTCATTTGTATTCGGAGAAAATACATCGCAGGTGAGGCCGCATTGGGTATATTTTTGTTGGCAGTCCAGCTTTCAGTTATTTGCTTACGCCTTCGAACAGTTCGTTTCAGCATCAAGATATGTGATTTGCGTGATCACGCGCATCGTTAATGCGTTCACAAGAGAGGGTCGACCGTTGCTGGACGAAGAACGCGGACGAAACGTCATGCGTTTTCTTCTTTCCACGCACACATGCTTGTCAAAGCAGGGTCGTCTGCAGGTACGACGCCGCCTGACACCTCACACTTCGCGGCCGCTGCGCCACTGTTCCATCTGTCCCTCTCCCCTAGCGACAGCGATAAGTAGCTCGGCAAGCCGTGAAACATAGCTAGCTCCACTCGTCTCTCGAGGACCCTCTTCCGCGTATACGCTGATATGAACAACCCCACTGCCACAGCGCAGGCTGACGCCTTCTTCGCTGATATACTGTCATGGGATAACGGGTCGGTGGTGCCGATGCTGTCGCTAGCTGGAAAGCCGGAGGCACTACAGTCTGACGCTACTCAACTGTATTTCGACTGATATATCAGCTCTGTGACTTGTCTTCACTCATATCTATTCCATAGGTTTCAACAGCAGTACTTTTGGCTGATCGGAGCAGGTGCGCATCTGTTCTAATTTGCTCTGTGCACCACTCAGCTATTCTGGCGCAGCTTTTATATCTTACGAATACTGCATCACCTTTTCAGAGGAGGTCCAATTGGTATGGCGCAGTCGCATGTCCATCGGAACAGCCATCTTCTTTCTCAATCGGTACTTCGTAATCCTGTCTTCCCTGTCTGCTATACCGATGTCCTTCGTGGAGTGGGAGGGTACGAGTGGAAGCGAGGCTAACAAGGTACGATTGTCAGTTTCAGCATCAACAAGCCGTTAATTGACAATCATATCTAGATGTGAGTCAAAGCTGATATTACCGGCGAAGGGTTTGAGTACTTATGTGACTCCGCAGATGCATGTCCACGGCTCTGCTTTTCCAGCTTTGCAACCTTGTGATGCAGATTGCCAACGCGGGTAAGCGCACCTCAAAAAGACACGACGACCTCGCTGACGGTGTGTCTATGTGCGATAGTCTTCTCTGCCCTTCGCATTTATGCGATCTGGGACAATAATAAGAGTGTGTGTGCGATCGCGCTGGTTAAGTTGGGCTTGCCTCTCCGCTTTGCTTGACGGTAAGTCTCGGAGCGACAGCATCAATACATACTGTCTCATGGTCCGGATAGGTGTACATCGCGCACATGACAGCAGTTGCCAGTCCGCCACCCTGGAGAGGATGTAGTCTGGTGATGTGGAGCGTCTTCAAAGATCCAAACACAGAGATTAAATTGTGAGTATCCGCTTACAGGCTCATTCGACGTTTTAAACATTGTTATTAGATGTGAGTGTAAGTGCTATTCCACTTAAGAACCAGCTCATCGTCTCTTTCAGTCGCCCTTGAGCCTATTCTTCTAGTCTTGTACGAGGCGACAGCACTCGGCTGCGCGTACAAGAAGACCCTTGCACATCGACGGACATTGCGCAGCCTTCACATTGAATCTTCTGTTACAGCGCTTTTAATCAGAGACGGTACGGCCACACATTTCGATAGATCGGTGACATACTGACCAAGTGTTTCCTGAAGGCGCAATCTTCTTCGTGTGCGTAGAGGCCCTATGAAACACGGATCACGCTGACTCGTTGGCCTCTGGCGTACAGGATACTGCTACTCATCAATTGTGGCGCGTTGGTCGCGCTGCTCAGATACGTGCGTGGCTGATAACAAAGCTCAACATGCTGCTGACAAGTTCCTCTACAGAATGACCACCTGGTTGTTAATCTCGCGGAAAGGTGAGTTGAGCACCATTAGATGCTCCCTCCCTCGCCGAAGTCTGATTTTAAATTGTGCTCAGTATTGTACCGGTCTTGACTTGCCGCATTACGATTTCTGAGGGTACCNNNGAAAGAGTCTCTAATTCCAGTTCTTCTAGGGATCTTTGTGTGACGAATGTCTTTTTCCCCAATGCGTGGGAACAACTTTCAATACAAAGTTTGTTACTG
>ALYI01003811.1:0-76406 GCA_001969225.1 Ceriporiopsis andreanae CBS 279.92 | reverse complement strand
TACGAGACCTAGATTCCCAACATGAATACCATGCAGTGCGTAAGGCCCTTTACACTACCAGGCTTAACTGAGCTTCTGATTCAGTCGGACGAACTCCCTTGGGGCATCCGCGTCTATAACATTCACCGGCAATGCCATCGCCGTCTATGGCGCGACAGCTAGGAATCATGGCCTATTCAACGTGTCCCTAGATGATATACCAGACTCTCGTGCTTTCAACGGTGCTGCTCCTGGTTTTCGAGCGCAAACTTTGCTTGTAAGTCTCGATGGTTCGCCTACTCGATACGACGCGGACAATGACCAAGGGCTCCAGTACTATGCTAGCAGCTTGACAACTAGTGCACACATCCTAACGATCACCCACGCCGATCCTGATCCTGATGTCTATCTTGACCTGGACAAGATTGTTGTGTCAACCTGGTCAAGCTCCTCGATACCCATCTCCACCGAAACTCCAGTGGAACCAGCCTCTATGACCCAGTCTTATGTTTCGTTGCGCAACACGGGCAGCATGACAGCGGGCACTTTGTCACCCACTTTGTCACCCATAATCCAGAGTGCGAGCGCAGTCGTGTTCCGTGGCCCGAGCTCCGGCAGCGCGGACACTTCAGCCACTCCCATGCCAAGGTGCGTGCTCTCTTGCGAAGGTTTGATACTGCTCACTCTGGCCCTACCGTTTCGTCAGAAAATCAAGCTTGAGCACTAACATCATCATTGGGATCATTGTATCTATTGTCGCCGCTGTCGTGACTATTGTCGTACTCGCGACTATATGCTTTCGATGGAAGCAACGGCAGCACAAGTCTCAGCAACAATCTTGGCGCACTCATCCAGAAGAGACCACCGCACGCAATCAGCCTACAGTATCATTTCAAGTCGACCCCTTCCCCCTCGATGTACACGAAGCGATCGCTACCTTGCCATCAGCTCCTCCGCTGGTTTCTAATACGTAGGCGTACATTTTATGCTGTATGGTACATCAGAGCTGACGCGCTGACGGTGAACAGAGGCGCAGCTCCGATCCAGACGGGAACTGCCATGCCAAGTAGTATACCTCCTGCGTACTCTGACGTGATATCGCGCAGTTCAGACACTCGGAACCACCGTGACTATGCAAGAGTTCAGAAAATGCGTGATGCTTTATTCGCCAGGACAAGGCAACACTGATGCTATCAGAATGGGATGGTCGGACCACAAGCAATTGATTCCTCATCCGGGGTATTCGAGACGCGTCCGGTTGAACGCGCTGCTACACAGGCCGATCTATGTGCCGGCCAGTCCCTGAAATGCAGTACAAATCATGTCGAGTGTAATAAACTTGATTGTAAGAAATGTGCGTACCGCTTTTGGCATCGTTTGCTGCAGTAGATTGTACACCAACATCCCTTGCAGACCCGCATGCTGTGCCTGGGCTTCGAGCGTGCGCACATGCATGCAGGCCAGGCGCAACCCGCGGACCGCCACCATTGATCCACAGTGCGAGACTCGAAGTATTGTTGAGTGTCAAGCTCCATTGATGAGTCCATGCAAAGCCCAAGGGCCTGTCCGAATCGGTTCCAGCCTTCCAACAGAAGACTCCGAGTATCGCCCGACTCAGGTGGAAAGAGTATGATCGAGACAATATCCCCCGTTCTGGTCTGAAACGAATGCTCGTTCGCTCGGAGGGCTCTTGCAACTGCTCTCCAGCCTGGGGACACATCCCGAACTAGCGCGGTGTATTCCGCGGAAGGCATGCCAGGATGGACGTCTTGATCGATCCGTACTCTGTCTTGATAGAAGTCTAGAATTGACTGTATGTTGTCTAATAGTGAATGCCATTATCAACACTGCGCGACACCTGGACAGAAGGCCACGTATTTACCAATGCGATCCAGGTATGTGTCGCTCTCTATGGCAAAGTCGGGCAAAAGGAGTCTGGTCATTATCGGAATGACTTTCAAAGTCGCGTGGTCATCCCAGAGTTCGACGAGAGCTTGCTCAGACAGCCACAGTACTAGTTGGCTGTGGTTGTTATAAGTCAACAACGGCTGAGTGATCGCGCCAGCATCATGATACTCACGAGATGATGTAGACACCAACCTCCACGAAGGTGTCCAGTTTCCTGTTACCTGTATCGGTGTCTTGATATTCGTATCGGCTTGCCTGAGATGCTCCCACGCCTGTACACGCCTCATGTTGGCACATAAAGCATACAGCTTCTGTGAACGAACACTCGGGTGATCGCATTTCAGCCACTTTGGGATAATCTTCAATAATCTTGGCGAGGAACTCTAAAATATTCTTCCGCTGGTCGCCCTGACAGGAGTCTTTCAACGACTCCTCGCAGAGTCTTTGAGTAAGTACAGTGTACTCTCCTTCGTTAAATCCACTGCGGTCCAGCAGTTGAGAGGGGTACTCAGGGTCATTGAGCATTGTTATACAGGTAACCTGATAAACCAGTTTCCCGACGAGATGATGCGACTCCGAGTCGTCCAAGTGCACAGCGCTGTACATCAGGATCAAGGTCAATGTCTCCCAAAGGTCGGGTTCTGTGGGCGGCCTAGTAATCAATGTAGCAGTATAAGTTAGACTACTAAATGCGGCTCCTCTGAAACTTTTGCTTACCTGCAATGGTAGTAATTATCGTGAACAGCTGAAGCCAACTCTGCGAGGTGTGTGATGAGAGTTACTCGAGTGCGATGGGATGCAAATTCTGGCCGGTGAACAAGGGACCAGTATAACGGCCATAGCTCCGCAGTTCTCTCTAAGAATGCCCAAGACATTGCCATTACACTGTCATGCTCTGCCGACAGTGTGGCAGTCTGATCTGCATGCTTCAAGATCTGCGAAAAGTAGTTGGCACATACTTTGATCGCAATTAGAGCATAAGTCAGGTAGAGCTGTCACAACGCGTATGAGCTCGCTTCGCAGGCATCCGACTGGGAGTGGGCACGTACCTCTGCTCGAGGCTCTTTGTGCACTATGACTGCGAGACATGCATTGAGATCTAACACAATGTCAAGTGCAGCATCATAATAGCCGTGGCTGACCCATACACCAAATGTTTCGATGTTCGACAAACCGGCCCTCACAACACCCATCACGGCGTCCATCATGACATACCGACGAGGGTCGTGTTGCGTATGCAACCTCCTCAGTTCCGCTACGGCTCTTCAAGGTGACGAGGTCGCGATTGCGGTAGCTTCGTCGATATACGAACCCCTGGATCGACTCATTTTTGCTCTATACTGCATGGTAGAAGGTAGACATGAGAGATAGTTGAAAGGTTGATCATACGGCATGCCGTTTTCCTCCTCGCCGCACCTTGGTATCTTTGGCTTGATATATTTGAACAAGACAATCAGCTAACACCGATGCTGGCTGTTCGTTGGAACTGAGAGAAAAGTGGGACGTGACGCGACTGGTGGTGGTAAACAAACAATTGCTAAAATTTGGCGAGGCCGTCTCGCCAATCAACGCACGTGGCACTCAGGATCTCGCACCTGAAATCGAATTATACCGAGTTTCAACGAACTTCCCCGAAATGCAAAATGACTACATGTGGCTCAGATATCGACACTGGTACCGAGAGCAGCCCCAGATCAAAGTGACGACTCCTCTGAGAGCTCATCCCGTTCCTGCTGAACACGTGCAGAGCGACGCAATGCTCGACATGTTGATTTGTGTGACGGCCAATCCCTGTTTATCACATCTTCAGTTTGCGACGAGCATTTCGTGGAGAAAACAATCGTACCTGGCCTGACACCGTGGGCTGCAATAGACCACACACCAACAGCCTTTGCATACTTGCATAGTGTGCCGCGACTTAGACCCGGAACACATACAGTCGCGCCACGAGCAGCCTGCTGACTTCCACCAGTTATTGATACTGCGAAGCTCAACATCTCGCGGGCGATCAAAATCGTGTGGTGCATGCGAGAGGTTGCAAACATCCCCGAGCAGCAGCCAATTCTGCAGAAAGCTGTCCCATTCGGGCATCGACGCGGACGGCGAGAGCAGCGGGATGCGAACCGTCTGTCCGGCGGCCGTTTTGAAAACATGCTCGTTCGCCCGAAGCGCGTCCACGACTGTCTGCCATACAGGCAACACGTCTTGTGCGAACGCAATAAGCACCGTGGACGGGCCATCTGGATGGCCATCGCAGTCTTGCAGAGCTTTTGACACGTAAATTTGTAGCAACGGAAAAACCAGTTCTTCATAAACTTGTAAGTACCACTACCGCAAATCTAGGTCACCGACTTACGAAATCGGACCCGGTATAGATCATTTGGGACGAGCCACTCGGGAAGGAGTAATTTGGAGATGAGCGGTAGCACCTTCAATTGTGAATGGTCGACCCAGAGTTTTTCACGCGCGTCGGGGCCACCGATAACGCTCATCATGCTGTAAGGCTAGTGAACCTCTGAACTACTGGCAGATACTATCCCGAGCGTACTCACGATAGTATATGCACCCCGCTCAGTAGGACACAGTCCATATTCCTACTGTGGTCGGTGATATTGTATATAGTGTTTGGGTCATACTTCCCCTGGTGCGCGTCGTGATCTTCAGATTGACAATCGCCGGTACAGACCTCATGCTGGCACATGAAGCATACAGTTTCGATGAGCGAGAGGTAGGACCGAACCGTCGGAAGTACTTGAGGATAGTTTGTAAGGAATGCGCTGAGAAAACGGAGAACACCTATCCGCTTGATGCCGCGACACGTCCCTTTTACCGACTCCGCGACGAGCACTTCGGCGAACCGGGTGAGTTCAGCGTCACCAAACCCTGCACGGGTCAACAGCTGCTTCGGAGTGTATATCCCGTTGTAATATCCAATTACGGGGATCGCATGTACCACTTCCTGGAGTGGATATGCCGACTTTTCAAGCTTGACCGCGCCGAAAAGAATGATCAAGGCCATTGCTTCTGGGATTTCGAACTTGCCTGCATGTAGGCTGGAAGAGACATATACTGAGATATGCACCAGTCAACAAGATAGAGAGAACTCACGAGCGGCATCTGTGGTGCATCTCAAAAGTCAGGACAGCCAACTGTACGATCTGCGCGACCACAATATTTCGGTCCAAGTAGTCTAGAGCGTCCAGTCGTTTGATGAATGACGATAGCACGGGCCACACCATGCAAGCCTTGTCCATGTATGCGCGCACGACAGTTACAGTATTGTTATACTGCTGAGGTGAAGAATCTTCACTGCTTGCAAGCTTCTGCCCGAGATACTGTGCGCAAAGTGGGAGCGTCGCAAGGATATGGAGCGTGTATGGCTGTAGCGTAAAAGTTCAGCGTCAGGTTTGCTGATGACATACAACGACTCACCTCCGCCTCGATGTCCCTCGGTGCGCCAGGGACGGGATATATGCCGGGATCTGACGCAATGTCGAGGAAAAGGATGTGGTAGCCTTCGTCAATCCATTCTCCGAACACCTCGAGATCCCAGCCCTTCGTCGCTACGACTACTGCGAGTGCCTCCATCATGAGGAAACGGCGGGAGTCGCATCGATTATGCAGCCTGTGAAGCTCAGCGATAGCCCTACGGGGCGAGGTGAGGGCTAAGCTTTTGGCATGTTCGTAGTATGAAGTGCTATTTCGGTTCATCTTAGTCGGGATACTAGGCTGGTAGGATAGTAAGTATGCAGTCTATAAGTGAGCAAGCGCATGAGGCTGCTCGAGACTACTCACCTCGGGCCACTACAATAGTCTCAGTGTTGATGCACGATGTATATGTTGGTGGGTAAGAGGTATGTATAGGGGTCGAAATACCTCCGTGCACCGCATATCCTGGCAGCAAGAGGAGGTGTATGCCAAGGGGTCGGCGGGATAGACGAAAGTAGGTTGATCAGATTGCACTCGTTCTGCGTAGAGGTTCCAAAGCCATCGTTTTCCGGACTCGTATCGTAGTAGCTGCCGACTAGAAATAGAGTCATTGCTGTCGAATAGTGAAAGCAGAGGGCGAACGGGTACCGGGTGTCCATCGACCTCATACTAGGTGCTTGGCGCATACTAGGCGCGCAAGCACGATCATCGCGTGCGGCGACGACGGAAATGGGCCTGCCTCTATCTGGGACCACTCACTGGGGCCTATATGTCATTTTTCTCTGCATACTATTGGCCTCCAACCTCACCAATACCAGTCGAATCATTGGGCGAACTGTACATACGGTGCCGGTAAGCTGCGAGTTGACCAACGAAGATGTACCGGCCCAAATGCGCGGGTCAACGATTTCATTCCCAACCGATGCTTTCAAGCTTGTGCACAGACCGATACCCTGGCCCTCCCGCTCAACGAACTAGATTACATGAGTCTCGTCCCGCCTAAAAGATACAGCAGCCAGCCTCTGTTCGGGACGTACATGGCTCTGAGCTGCGTTCAGAACGTCGAGCTTCCTTACAGGCCGATCTGTGGGTCGACCAATCCCTGGACATAATACCGTTAGTACATAGTACGAGATCAACGTCAATCGCATTTTGAACGTACCTAGCTTGGCATCGTTGGCCACAATAAATTGCGCACCCGCAGCCCTTACAAACCTGCATGGCGTGTCTCGGCTTCGACCCTGAGCACATGCAGCCGCGCCACGAACATCCCGCAGATCTCCACCATTTGTCGACGCTGTGGAGCACTGTGTCTTCAACAGCATTTGGAACATTGGGTGAGAGCTCGAGGGCATCCCCAAGGTCTATCCAATGTTCCAGCAGCGTGTCTCGTTTTGAAAGTGATTGCGGTGAAAGCAACGGGATACGGACGATAGCCCCATTGGCAGACTTGAAGGCGTGTTCGTTTGCTCGGAGAGCGGTTGTGACAGTCCGCCAAACGGGTGACGTTTCTCGTGCGAGCGCAGTAAGCTCCGGAGATAGACCGTCTGGGTGGTCCATGCGGTCTCGCATAACTCGTAAACAGTAGAATAGCAGCAGCGGAGTCACGATTCCTGGAAATCTTTGAGCATAGAAAAGATGGGTATAAGAGGATGACTCACGGATTCGTAGCAAGTATGTGCCGTTAGAAGTCGGACACTCCGGAAGGAGAAATCTGGCGATGAGCGGAATCATCTTTAACTGAGCATGATTTGTCCAGAGTTCTTCCTCGGTGATGGCACGATACTTTTTCAACCTCTCCCTAGGGACCAATAAGTCACCTTGTTCGGTGCACTAGAATATTGCACTCACCATATCAGCCATAGACCGGCCTGCAAGACGGCATCCGTGGCTCCTTGATGGTCGGTGATTTCGCTTCGGTCGTACTTCTGCTCGAAACCCTGTTTCCCTCCACCAATGCAAACTTCAAGCTGGCATGCGAGACTTATTGCGTCGACGAAAGAGAAACACGACAAGTCCATAAGAAGCACCGCGGGATGACTTTGAGAGAGTTCCAGGAGATAAAAAAGGATAGTGTCGCGTTCGGTACGGCTGCGCTTTCCCTTCACCAACCTCTCGCAGAGCAAGCTGCCGAGGCGAACGAGATCGTCATCCCCCAACCCACTCCGGTCCAATAGTTGCGGAATATTTCGAGAATGATCGCAGGTATCGTGCGAGATGGTGGACAGTACGCTGTCGAGTAGCGGAGACGATTCTTCTAAGTGGACTGCACCGAATAGAAGGATCAACGTTGTCGTTTCTGAGGAACTGGCGTTCGTTTCCAGTACGCTGATCACCGTAATGCTTTAGAGACGTGTGGATACGAATAAGGGAAAGGGTTGACTCACGGGCATAACTGGACGAGGTGACGAGTCGCCGCGGCCACGTTCACAATATACTTGATCGTGATTTCTCTACGGATGTGGTGCACGGAGTCCAGACGTTGGATATATGACCATAGGATGGAAAATAAGGTTACCGCTTTCTCCACGTATGCTCGAGCGGTGGGTATCGTATTCTTGAATTGCTCGGTCGAGTCGCTGATCAGTGTTTGTAAAAGGTACATCGCACAATAGGTTGTCATTGATAAAGCGTCGAGCATGTAGGACTGAGACGACAAAAGTCAAAAGTCAAAAGTCATCCCTAATCCTTGCTGCCATGCTGTCACTTACCTGTGCGTCGATGTCTCTTGCTGCACCGGCCGCCGGATATATATCGGGGTCTGATGCAATGTCCAAGAGAAGGTTGTGAAATAGCTGAATTGTTGGGGCGTTCGGGCTGTTACTTGTCGCAGCGCGATTAAGTTCGTCCATCAAGATGTAACGGAGTGGGTCATGTTGGGTGTGCAATTTGTGGAGTTCAACCAAAGCTTTGCATGGCTCTGAAAAAGCTAGCTGCTTGGCTTGTTCTCGGTACTTGGTGCGAAGCTGGTCCATATTGCTGGAAGCAGACGTCGCAGCATACCATGAGTGCCAGGAGCTGTAGCGTCGAATAGTTTATATGACCCACCTTGAGCCACGGCCGTCACTTTGCGAAGGTTTGTCAAAGTCACCTCGGTGCCGATGAGAGAGGTACGGAGGTGAGAAAGCCTCCGGAGGCTTTGCGGCATGAAAGGGAAATAAGACGTGTCCAGGACGAATTGAAACAGGACGTCAGCCCAGGTGGATGTGTGTCAGCAGCTGCATAGAAGGTATGACTGGCTGCCAGGTCAACCAGCTTAGAAAAGAAAATGTAAATCAGATTCATAGTTATGAAGCTCGTACTGAGCGACGAAGAGTCTGAGCCTCAGCTGCGTACCTCGGCCTTCAGTGTCGACAGTATCACGTGCATGACTGTAGCGTTGACCCCCCGAAGTCGCTAGGACGTCGTCCAGACATTGATAGTCTCGGTAGAATGCAGTGAGATCGCCTGGAAGGCCGTTCAATGTCCAGGGACGAGTACAAGTGAAGGTTCGCCGGTCAATGTTGGGCAAACGAACTATGTACACGATTTTTTCCGCCTATCACTTCGAAGCGAGAACTGTTCCACGTCCCATCAGGGTTCGTTCATGACTGCGAACGGCGTGCAGAACGCCTCGCCGCCTTGCAAGCCGATTTATGCGTCAGCCAGTCCCTAGATAATATACCGTAAGTATGCTGCAGGCGTCTAGATCAGTCCGAGCTCACCTGGTTTGACATCGTTGGCTGCAATAAACTACGAGACAGCAGCCCTTGCAGACACGCATGGTGTGATTCGGCTTCGAGCCGAAACATATGCAGCCGGTCCACGAACATCCCGTTGATCTCCACCACTTGTCGACGCTGCGAGGTGCGTCCCGGGGAATATACGCATCTGATGGGGAGAGCTCGAGGAGTGCCCCAAGCGAGAGCCATTCGTTCAGGAACATCTTTCCTTTCGGCAACATGTCAATTGGAAGTGGCGGGAACGGGATGCGGACGATGATGCCGTTGGGAGACTTGAAGACGTGTTCGTTGGTCCGGAGAGCGGTAGTGACAGTGTGCCATACAGGCAACAGGGCTCGCGCCACGGCAGTGAACTCCGGAGATGGGCTGTCAGGGTAGGCAGCGCGATCTCGCGCGGCCTTGACACGGTACAACCGCACAAGCGGAACGACAACGGCTTGATATAGTGTGAGCACCAATAGAGCGAGGTATAGAGAGCCAACTTACCGAGTCGGTGGCAGTATGAACTGCTGGAGAAGTGATACTCGGGAAGGAGGAGCCTGGCAATGAGAGGAATCACTTTCAATGTGGCGTGGTCGTTCCAGTATTCGTCCACAACGCGGTCGGAATGATCTAGAACAACCCTTTGACTGAAGAATAGGCAAAATTAGCCCTCTACCTCTGCGCATAGCGTCTACACTTACGCTATGAGCCACAGGCCAGTTTGCAGAAGGCCATCTGCAAACGCTGCATGAAATCTGAAATTCTTCGGGGCGTAATCTGGATCAGGTTCCTGTTGGTCTCCATCTCGACCTCCGCAGATGTCATGCCGACACATCCAGCATATGGCGTCCACAAACCGCGGCGAGTCCATGACAAGCACTGGGGGATGCATTTCGGCGAGCGCGAAGATATACTGAAAGATGGCGAGTCGCCGCATCCGCGGAAGCGATGGCTTCAATTTGTCGCAGAACAGCCTGGCGAGACGAACGAGCTCATCTCCGCTGAATCCACCCCGGGTAAACAGTGCTTGACCTTGCTCAAGGGAAGTGTGGGAGACGCGGCCAATCTGGCAGAGCGTAGTCACCGCGTTGTCGAGTAAGCGCGATGGCTCCTGCAGCCTGACAGCACCGAAAATCAAGATCAATTTCATCGTTTCCGAGGGCTCCTTTTCCGGTTCTATCATGCTAACCATGGCATGTTAGAGATATGGTCAACCGGTAAGGACAATATTGTCTGCTCACCAGTGGTGGCATTGAATGGCGACGGCTGTCTCCACGACGCCTACAATCGCGGCGTCTCTATCAAGCTGTATGGTATCCAGTCGTCGGAGGAATCTCCATAACATAGGCCATAATATCCCCGCTTTGTCCGCGTACGCACGAGCGGCGATTATCGTTCTTCGATATTGGGCGGCTGAGACCAGTTGCCTGTGCTTCAACATATCAAGAAAATGCTTCGCGCAGGCCGCTACCGTCCACAGGGTCTGACGCATGTATACCTGAAGTAATGGCAAGTCAGTCCAGAGTCTTCGACCACGGAGATATTATGCACCTCTGCCTGAGTATCTGTCGATGCCCCAGCGGCCGGATATATGCTTTTGTCTGACGCAAAATCCAAGAAAAGCTTCGGGAAGCCTTCTTCAATCCATGCAAAGAATGCATGTGGGTCGTGGTTGATAGGCGTGGAAGCAGCCGAGAGTACGTCCAACATGACATAGCGGTGAGGATCGCGTTGGTCGTGTAGCCTGCGGAGCTCGACGAGGGCCTCCCGTCGCGATGCGAGAACCATTTGTCTGGCATGCTGATAGTATGCCGTTTGACTGGGCTTCATGTTGCTGGAGATGTCCTACTGAGGATCGCATACATCAATCGGCCGCCGCATCGTCGAATAGTCGTACGCACCTGGTATTGCGGCTGTGGCAGCAGAAATATCCGTACTATTCGACCGAATCAAATGAGAGAGGTTTGGATGATGGCGAAGGTGTAAGTTCTGCAGCATGCTGAGAAGAGAGGACGAGATACAAGCTGGTGAGGCTGGTGAGGCTGGACTGAAACGAGACGTCAGCCCGGCAGCCTTTGTTCATCACAATACCGGCTTGAATAGAACAAGTCTCACAGCAGATACAAAAGGTGCCATGTCCGCAACTTTTGTCAGCTGCAATCGGAGTGGTAGCGATGGTGGTCGTGTAGAACAGAGGTGCACGCGATCATGTGCGTTCCAGCGCTTGAGCTCAAAAGGTGCAAAGCGCGCGCGTGCCTTCGCCCTTGACTTGTTCTCGTCCAGCTGGTGCACCTCGACTAGACCACGCTTTCGACAGCCAGATTCATACCAGCTACTTGTTGGAGCCAGTGACCGTACTGCACGGCGCAGAAGCGTCCTGTCTTATCTTTCGTATCTGCGGGCGTTCCTCTCGTCGGCACGACCTTCGCCTTAGGCTCCCTTCGTTTTGGCACCGTAGTTGTCGAGTTGTGTGCTTGAGAGGTCACTGCGTCGCTTCTTCAATCTCTCCGCGGGGGCAGTGAACATACCGGCGCTGGAACCGTTCCGGTCGCCACGGATCAGTGTGGTTTTATCCCTATAGCATGAGTCCACGAGGCAGTGTACCTCGGAGCCTGCTTGTTGTGGTCGTCCAAGGTGAGCAAGCCGGACATTGATATGCACATGGTGTGCCGTTGTACTTACGTCTTGAGTCGCAGCTACGTGCTTTGTATTTGGGCGGCATGCCATTTTGTGCAGTGATGGCTAGCCGTAGGCCGCGCGCACTGCAGTGCCCGCATGGCCGACTCGGTGCTCAACTGCTATTCTCCCCAGCCTACTTCGGTCATGATATTCCCTTTGCACAGGAGCGGTAGAAGAGCGGCTAACTAACGACCTAAGCGGTATAAAGGACGACATCACGCATCACACCTCGCGACAGACCTCCACCAACCACTCCCACACTCACGTACTTGCTGCTCAGACCAAATTCAAACTGTTTCGACGTTATGACGGTGGTAACGAAACCTCTATGGACTCGCGTAGAGCCCGCCAATTCCCCACCATACGATGTTTACACTACAGCGGTCGAGAAATCACCGCAAGACGATCGCGAATACAGGGTAATACGATTGCTGAATGGCTTAGAAGCCATGCTTGTTCATGATGCAGCATCCGATAATGCGGCAGCAAGCTTGAATGTCGGGGTTGGACATATATACGATCCGGTATATTGGCACGTTCTCTAACGCGTTTTGTGGTCTCACACGCCCAACAGGATGACATGCCCGGCCTGGCACACTTTTGCGAGCATCTTTTGTTCATGGTATGTCGTGATAAACTCTTGGTTGTTCAATGAAATTGAATGTCCTCTTAGGGAAGCAAGCTCTATCCAAGTGAGAACGACTTCGCAGAGGTAACCAGGACATTCAGAGGACCAGAATTTACTCAAACTCGATTTTCTGACAGTATCTCGCTAAACACAACGGGTACCATAACGCATCGACCTCCGCGACTGATACCAACTTCTACTTCAGCATAGCCGCCGACGCCCTTCGTGACATGCTCCCTCGCTTTGCTGCCTTCTTTCACTGTCCACTCTTCGCACCATCCTGCGTCTCGCGCGAGCTGAAAGCCGTGAATTCGGAGCATGTCAACAACACTCAAGACGACGCCTGGCGTCTCTCGCATCTGGATAAGCACCTCAGCAAGGAAGGACACCCGTGGGGCAAATTCGGCACAGGAAACATTGAGACTCTGTCTCGTGCGGCCAAGGAGAAGATTACAGACGACGACGAGGCAGTGGATGCGGAAATACGACGACGCCTCATCGAATGGTGGACGGAGGAATTCTCTGCGAATCGCATGAATCTGTGCGTGGTGGGAACAGGTAATGACCGTCATTCGTTCCTCTAGACTCTGCTAGTAACGCGAATCACCCGTGTAGAGAGCTTGGATGACCTTGCCTTGATGGCTTCCGAACTCTTCTCACATATACGGAACCGCGACCTAACGCCTTGCGTGATCATCAATGATCATCCATTTGGAGTTGAGCAGCAAGGGGTACTTGTCTATATCCCATTTAATCATCTACAACGTTAATCGTGGGTTTAGACACTTGTTTTGGCCACTTCAACCACCTCGCGATACGACCTGGATATAACTTTTCCGATAGAGGAGCCTCCCAGCCTCACCAGGCCTGTAGATTTCGTCACCCGCCTGATCAACCATGGCGGACGGGGATCCCTATGCTCTTACTTGAAGCGGAAGGGATGGCTCGTAAACATCAGTGCCGGCGAAGCCGACACACCGTGGGGGTTCCAGACGGTCTATGTCAACTTCAGCCTCACTCGAGAGGGATTTGGTACGTGCGGGTATCCTCATTGACTTTAGCCGTCTTACGCAGCGTTCCATTAGAACGCTATCAAGAGGTGCTTAGTGTAGTCTTTCAATATTTGAGCTTCCTTCGATCGTCAACTTTTGAGCCGTGGCGCCAAGTGGAAAGATGCAAGATCGACGAACTATCCTTTCAATTCAAGGACAAGGAAAGCCCTATAGAACTGGCAACATTGCTTTCGGGTGTCATGGACTGGTCGAAGGCGGCGTCCATAGATCCGCATCGACTGATGCGAGCTTCCTACATTTGCGATGTCTGGGATGACCCCGAGCGCGATGAATAGCGGGTCCATACGGTCGTCAACTCCCTCAGATTGGATAGAGGCCGAGTCACGTTAACGGCGCAAAGGGAGGCCCATGATCAACTTCGAAATGGCATTCCCTGGACGAAAGAGCCAGTCTACGGCACGCTGTACCATGTTGAACGTCTGGCCTCGGAGCTTCTCGCCGAAGTAAGTGTCTCCGCAATCTTTCGTTTGCCCCCAGCTGACAGACCGACCTTGGACTATAGATGGATACTATGTCCCCGCCAGATGCGATCTTCTTCCTCCCATGCCCAAATACTTTTCTCCCGTCTGACGTCTCTGTCGACAAGGCGAAAATACTGCAAGTGAGCACTACATCTAACCCGCCAGAGGTGAATTTTGTTGGTGAACTAATGCACGTCCAGCCATCCCTCCGTCCTGATCTCGTTCGCAAATCCGCATTATCGAGCTTATGGTACAAAAAGGATGATCGGTTCTGGCTCCCGCAGTCCTCAGCCGTGATTTCAATCACCAGGTACATCTCTCGTTGAAACTCTGGTCATGAAAAAAAAAAGAGTCACGAATTATCTTTTGCTATGTTTAGTTCGGCCCTAACTGAGGGATCGCGCCGCAATGGAGCCATGAATTCGTGAGTGCAGGTGACTTGCGGACTGCGGACTTGGTATTACTAACCGCGCCAATATCATAGTTTATTAGTCTTCCTCATCAGCGATTCCCTCACTGAGGATCTATACGATGCATCGCTGGCAGGAATGTGGTGGTCTTTCAATGGTACACACCTCGGTCTTGAGATTTATCTCCGTGGCTACAGCGATAAAATGGCCTTGCTACTCGAAAGAATACTCCATAGTGTACGCAATTTAGTTGTCGATTCGAACAGGCTGAAAGTCATGCAAGAAAAGGTACGTTTCTGCCATACTCTCGATATGAGAAGGATCTCACTTCTAAGCAATAGATGTTACGCGGCAGCGAAGCATGGTACATCTCGGATCCGGGAAAAGTCGCAGGCGGCTACTTCGCGCATTGTATCCTCAAACACGATATATCCGAGCCTGCGGAACTGTGGCGAAAGATCATGCATTGTAAGCTTTGACTCCGTGTGTCATCGCCTGCTATTCTGATAGCGCCTTTAGCTGTGACCGCAGAAGACGTGCAAGAATTCATCCCGCACTTTTTCCATGAGGTACATACAGAAGTCTTGATCATGGGCAGTTTGGACCACGAGGTGTGTGATGAAACGACTGTTGCGGGGAAGGCGCCTCATGTACGACAGAGAGTTGTGCAGATGCAGGAAACGGCCGAGAAGATTTTGCAAGTGGCGCCATCAGGCATACACCCGAGAGAAGACGTTTTCGACCTTCCCGATGGTATGCACCAACGCTCCCCGCAGAGCAAAACCAGACTTAATTTCTGTTAGGCGCAAATTATGTCTGGCAAGGCGACATCCAAAACCCAGAAGAAACTAATTCTGCGCTGTTCTACCACATTAAGCTTGGTCATATGCAAGAGCCTCGTTCGAAGCCTGCCGCCGATTTACTCATACAAATACTTTCTGAGCCTGCATTCGACATCCTGAGGACGAAGGAGCAACTGGGCTATACCGTCTCGTGCGGCTCATTGCACCAGTACCCTCTGACTGCCATCCAGTTCATCGTACAAGGCCAGTATACTCCCGCCTATATGGAAGAGCGCGTCGATGCTTTCCTCGATACCATGAAGCGCAGACTAGAAGAAATGTCAGACCACGAATTCCAGGAGCACAAGCATGCCTTAGAATCGGCTGTCAAGCAGGAGCCGACGAGCCTCTGGGAGGAGTTTCGCGAGTTCTGGGCAGACATCAGATGCGGGTCCATGGACTACTATCAGTGTAAGCATCTCTATCGGTTACGCGCGAATACTCATCATGCTGGCATGCAGGTACGAACAGAATGAACTCAATACACGTGGTACCAACACTCACGAAGCAAGAAATTCTGAACCTATTCAACAACCGTGTTCATTATTCGGCACGAGCACGCTGCAAGCTCTCCATTCACATGCGCTCTCGAGCAAAACCTCCTGTGAGGGTGAGCTCGTCCGCGATGGAGGCATTCCTCACGTTGCTCGAAACCCACGGTATCTCGGACGAGGCATCGGCGTTGGCGAAGCTCAGAGGCGACGACGAAGAACCACTCTTGAGCGACTTCGTTGCTCGAGTCACGGATGCGCTCGCAGCCCATGATACGACACCTCTCACAGTACAGGCTCTAGTCGAATCTGTCACCGAGCTTACTGATACTTTCCCAAGCAAGCGGCTCGGCCGGCACAGGGAGGGCACTGTGTTTATCGACGACCTCGAATCATTTAAAGCAACATTAGCAGTTGCGACGTTCCCCGTAAGGCCCTCAACGTAGATCTAGACACACGAATTACATCATGGTTATTGGACTGTTTGGGTCAAGCACTATCACGAGTTGCTGCGTATTGATCAGGGTCAATAACTACCGGTTCAGAAGAATCATCGCCGTCATGCCGGTGGCATAGGTGTAGATGGATAGGCAAAGTAGGTGATAGCAGGTAGGTCCTCAGGCGAGTTTATGAGATGCAGTGCCTTGCAGTAGTCCGTTCCCTCCTGCGCCGAGGTAGTTAATGATGTCAGGTGGCTGCAAAGTCACACATCAGTATGCGAATTACCGCACAACTGCACGCTATACACTCACCGCGCGAGCATATGGTTTTCTAGAGTTGTCCAGGACATGACGGCGCGGCGACTGGAGCTCACGCGACTGGTACGACACATCTGACATTGCCACAGAGGCACAGCGTCTTCATCGTCACGTTCCACCTCTTCGAGATCCTCGACGTCCTCCCTGTCTTGTGAGTTAAGTAAGACCCACTTCTCAGGTCTGCCGTGTGACAAAATCCGATGTTCGTGCAAGTGGTGCCGAACCTATACACACGTTAGAAAATGTAAGAAGCACTGCGATTGTGATTACGATGCACTGAGCACTCACAGCTAATCGCCACGTTAACACTGGGACCATGACAGGCGGCGCTTTCGATTTCCTCTTGCCTTTCTTCTTTTCCTGAGGAAACATGTCTCCAATATCCTCGGCACACCCTGCGCACGCCAGTCTGGCATCAAGTTCGTCCATTTCTTGAGCCGTGGTCGTGTTAGGGTCCATCCCACAGGCCACGATGATGTTTCGCGCGCTCGCCGAAGACACGGCGTCCCAACCGACATGATAGTCGCCCTCGTTCCACGGTGTTTCACCGTGCTCGATCGCCAGCAGGTTGCGCAGGGAAGTATCAGGCGTCATCGAGTCGGTCTTGATATCGTCGCCCTTCGTCATACAAGGATGCGCAAGCATCTGTGCGCTGTCGAAGGTCGCCTGGGAGCAACCAGGTGCGAGACACGTGTACCAGGTCGTTGCCAAGTTGAGACGGGAGACAGCCGTGCTTGACTGTGCTGAGGTGGTCGACTGGAGATCAAGTAGCGTACGCTGACAAGCAGCTCGCCAGTTGTCATACAGCGTCGGTAGGAGGGCTCGGAAGTCTCGAGTTCTCTGCAGCAGCTCTTCAGGGTATGGTATACCATTGTCCTCATCCTCGTTGCCATTTGGTATGTTGGATGCCAGGATATCTGAAAGCAGCTTGAGAGTCTCCGGCATGGTGCAAATGTCCGCCAGGGAGGGCAGACAACGATATTCTTCTTCGTCTCCGCGTTGTATGTCGCACAGCAGGCTCACCGTGTACACGAAGCCTCTGAAGCATTCGGCGACTTCTAAAGCCACGCGGATGTCCCGCGCGAGTCGTATGTAGGCCACCACGTCATCCTTTATATTGCTCCAGCCTACTGAACGTGAGATTCCCGCCAGATCCGTGAATGGAGAAGAACATACGGCGCTCCGTGAGTTCAGTGGGCTCTTTGAACCATTTCAGCCCGAGCGTGTGCGTCAGCGTTTCATGACCCATAAGATCAAGTTCTTCTGCCAAACCAAACTCTTCGAGTTTGAGTTTGATGCTAAAAATATGGAGTACACGAAGAAACTGAGCGTGCGAGAATCATACCTTTGACGTCGGTTTTCTCTGATCTCTTCAAGTTGCGTTGTTCGTCGCTCACTCTGTTTATCTTGCCAGACGAAGAGTTCGATAGCAGTCTGCAATGGGAGCCCGTGAATACTGATTTTCTCATAGGGAGGTGCTGTCATATCGTCACCTTTTTCAACATGCCAGCAGTTTTTAGCAAGGTGAGCTGCAAGGCAGAGCACTTCTCATTATCGCCTTTCACAGCCTGAAACTGAGATTCAACATCCGCGACCTTTCGCTTCATGAACCACACATCTAACGCGCATGAGCCTGTGTGTAACACCCAGCAAGCCGCCAACGTACTATTTAGGCGAATCTCGCGAGGAAGCAGCTCGGACCACTCTACAGTCACGTGTTGGGGTGTGTCTCCCAGGCTGGACCACTTGACGAAGCTTGACGGCGTTAAATGAGGAATGTCCAAGCAGAGCGCAAATACACATACATGTCTTTAAAACACTCTTTGCAGCATCGCACACGGTTCGACCAACATACAGCCTTAGCTATCGCGTCACAGAACTAGAACCTGCATCAGCATGGGGATCATTTGTATATCTTTGAGAGAGACGCACGTAGCAGTGGTTGTCGAACAGAAGATGAGCGTACTGGGCCTCGTTAAGATCTTCTGGGCACTTCGGAAGGTCCGGAACATGCGAAAGAACCCGCTTCCATAGGAACGCTGCGGAACGCCTCATGAGAATGTTGCGTACGGCCTTCGTCGTCTGCGCGAGATGCAAAAGGTCAAGAGGACTCAAATGTCCAAATATCTACAGCAACAGTGGTGTAAGACATCGAAGACGTAAGTAAAACCTAAGAAAATACCTCGTATAGGACATCAAGAGGCATGTCAGGCAGCCGGCTGAGCGTGCGCCTTTTGCCGCGTGTGGTCTTGCCCTGCTTTCCGGCGACAACTTTTGTCTTTTGCGGTTTACGCGTTATCACTTTCTTCGGAAGCAAAACAGCGCTTTCCGTAGCCTCAGCGTCGACACGCGTTCGAATTTCTTCCATTGCGTCCGTATCCACAGGCGACTGTCGTTCCTCGCGTGTTTCCTCATCGTTCGGAGTGACTCGTCCGCGAAGACGAGAAGATCGGCGTAGATGTGCGTGTTGGGGGCCACTTTGAGGCGGATTCGTCGGCATCTGAAGGCACCGTTGTATTCACGGACTCGAGAAGTGATGGTACGAGACAAGCGGCGACTAACGCGGGACGCGCTTTTGAAGCATGAGCGCTAATGCATGCCATCAACGTTCTCGGCATATTATTGGCTGGAGGCACGCGCAAAGACTCGGGAATTCTCTCGACCTCCATCCAGTACAAGTACTTGCAGGTCGTGTGTAACGGGTCTGTGAACAATCGTTATCGCCATCTATCACAATTGTCCGCACCTCGTCCTGAGGCCTGATTTCTGAACGTTTACCGGCTGTGATGTCTGCTCGGCGACTTCAACGCAGTACGCTCCATGGGTTTGAACACCGCTGCATTCATCCGACTTGCTTGTTCGGAGACACACGTTCAAGTTGGTCCGTGGACAAACATTGCCGAGAAACCACATCCGCACCTTCAGCCTCCGAGAGCCGAGACCACATCCGCATGACCTTCAGCCTGCACTCGCAAGCAAGGTTGCTCGTCGACAACGTGACTTCACCTGTATAACTCCACCCCTGCGTTACAAAGCACGCAGCCTCAGGAAAGCCATCACTGCAAGTGTCTTTGTGTCGTCCGTCTTCCCCTCATACAAACGCATTGCCTCAACCTCAGGTAATTAATCGATCTTCCATGTGTCGAGATGACTTAGAACATTCACGTCTCGCAGGTCCCGGTCATGGGTGACCTAGCACAAAAGCCGAACCACCCTGTGAGTGCCGATGTTTGCTATGTTAGTCCACGCCTAATTGTGATACATGTGTTCTGCAGGATGACAATCGCACACAGTTGAATAGCTGGCAAGCTGTCGAAAGTCATCTCACAGCCCACGACAAAGCCGTCGTCGATGGCTTCAATGACGATATAAACACCCTCTTAGTTTTCGTGCGTCGTTTTTACCTTTGCCTGGCTTTCGATCAGTACCTTACACCTTGCTTTCACCCAGGCCGGATTATTTTCCGCGGTTTTGACCGCATTTGTCATCGAGTCCTACCATATGCTGCAAGACGACCAGTCGAACCATATGGCAAGCGCGCTCATCCATATTTCTGCGCAAATCGCGAACACGTCGCTCCCTCCCGTCGAGCTCCCCGGACCGTTTACCCCCGAGTTATCATCGGTTTGGGTCAACTCGTTGTGGTTCCTGAGCCTGGTTCTCAGCCTTGCATCCTCGCTTTTTGCGATGATCACGAAGCAGTGGCTCCGAGAATACATGGAGTGGACGACTACTTCGTGGCTGTCTCAGAACGCAATATCCCTGCGTCAGACGCGCTACGAAGCCTTCCTAGAATGGAAGGTGCCCACCATCACTGCCGCAATCCCAGCCCTCCTGGAGGTAGCGCTCATTCTGTTTTACGCCGGCGTGGTCGTATTACTCTGGACACTGAACCCTGTGGTCGCAGGCGTGGCGAGCGCTGCCGTGGCCGCTTCCGTTGGGCTAGTCATCCTCGCCACAGTCCTTCCTGTCTTCCGCCCTCACTGCCCATATAAGTCCCCTTCAGGCTGGACTTGTGTGTGGGTTTCATGGGGTTTGACACGGATGTGGAACAAATTCCTATATCTTCTCCGCAGAATCTCCCATCTTACAAGCCAACGGCACGGTCCGCGCAACCATCCCTCCAACACGTCCCGTCGCTCACCCGCTCATCGCATCCGACGTTTTCTCAAGCGTCTTGAAGTCAAGTCTCGATGGCACGATAGCTGGCGCGATCGAGACTTCACCAGCCACCGACCACACATCATAGACCCTGTCGTCCTCGCCGAGATGAGAAGCTCAGAGGTCTGCGTCAACTGGGGATGCCGCAACGAGCGGACACTCGAAAAGGAGATACAGCTCTCCCGCGTCTTAGAAACCTCCGCTGCCCTGCATCGCTGCTTCATGTGGATCCATGAGACTTCCCAGAATACACCCCTCCTCCTCGATGTAGCGCAATGCGGCGCTACAAGAGTCACCGACAAGGGCAGCATTTTGTCCACCATCACGCTCGATTTCTCCTTCGCCTGCCAAGCCCTCGACCTCGACCCCAGCAGATTATGCCAGAATCTCGATCGCCTGTACGCCATTGTGGTTAGCGGTGAAGATGTCATGGCCCTGCCCGAACATGTATCGTTGCACAACGGTTGGCGGAATCGAGGCGACGTCAGGCATTTGGGGATCAAGCTACGATCATTCCACAGCAGACGGCCATACCTCTTACCTCTCTTTGCCAAGATGCTCGCGCATGATCTAGCCTATTTTTTCGAAGGTGTCGACTTCGAGGTGAAATTCAATACCGCGACACTGCGTTTCTTCCTGAGAACGATTGCATTGATCGCTAAGCTCATGGAAGCTAGTGGAGACTGGACGTGCGCGGACGATTTGACGCCGTTCTTCCGCCGATTGCAGAGGGTGCGGCTTCCACACGTTCCCGGCCTACGAGCGACGCTGTTTGAGCTGTTGCGGTGGAACCCGGAAGCGATATTTCCAGACGGTCAGTATCTCACCTCGTCATGGTCTGCATCCTTCTGAACCGGATATGCAGGTATCACGAGGCATGGCGTAGGCTTCGCCACACTCGCTTTACAAGCTTTCGGTAGCACCCAGCAGCCTCTGTGCAAAGAAGATGCAGATTTCTTCGTGCGTGTCTCATCCGCGGCTCTCAAAAATTGGCGCGATTGGACAGAAAACCATGATAGCAAGATGGGCGAGCTGCTCCAAGCTATGACTCGCTTGGTCGATCTCACCCGGGAGCTGGGGTGGCAGAATTGCGGCTCGTATGCCGGGCTGACAAGCACCTGGATCTGGTCCCTCTACTACCTCTTCCATCCAGACTCGCGGCCGAGTCATTTCCAGGAGACGAGAAGCATGTTCCCGTACGAGCTGCTCTCTTCGCTTGTACGACTACGCAACGCAGGGCTCCTCAGTGGCTCCTCGCACGACCTGGATAAGCTAATCGATCTGTCGCGAAAGCTCTCCAACGAGACCAATGTTACCTGGGACCCACGACATGATACTTCCCCGCTGACCAGAACCATCTCCCCTCCCCTCCCGCGACTTCATGTTGTCGATCACGCAGGCTCAAGAGCTGTCTGTTCCGCGTCCAGCTTGGCTAGTATGCCGGTCCCTTTCTCCGCCTTCGTCGATGCCCGCAATTCGTCCAATCATATCAGTGATGAGGGTCTACCTCAACCGTCCTTGTCGTCTTCACTTGCGGGCGCTGGAGCCCTCGACATACCAATGACCGTTCGAACTGCAGACCAGCTGTTCGAGGGCGGGTCCGACTGCACGCTTTTTCAAGCCACTCCCGAATTCGGGACCGTGATTCCAAGATTTGGCGAGTACTGGTGAGTAGCAGTGTCACGGCGCTTCTGCCCCGCCATGTCTCATAAATGTAGCAGATAGAATACCACAAGCCCTGCCCGAAATCGTTGGAATAATTCCGGTGCGCGTGATGTAGCTCCCCATCATGCTCTTCTATGTGCCCGCTAGATGAACAACGCAGACAGACTAGACCTTTCCTGAATATATACCACTCATAGCGGTTCGTCGAGGCCGTTGAAGGCGACGTTACCGCTCGGAGAATGTTTGCCACAGTGGCTGTCATGCCGCTCATCATAGTAACGGCAACACTGGCCGTTGCCTACTAGAAAGACATTCCTGGGGGCCAAAGGAAAATATGGATGGCACGCGTGAGGAGCACGTTTAGTAATGACTGGCCATCAAGCCTTCAAGCATCGGTAAGTTTGCCCAGTCATTTATCTGCAGACTCACAGATAAGTATAGTCCTCGGTGTGTCTCACCTATGATCGAACAACTGTTCTGGACATCATGATCACCTCACAGCAATTTTTTTCAGGCCACGACCAGATTCTGGTGCCATAACTGGACACTTGGCCAGGAGGCTGAAAAAGCGTGCCCCGGTGGGCGTCAACAATGTTGCAGTCTGTTTACCTCCTCGAGGAGATATAAAACACACACAAGGCTTGTCCTTGATCTCTTATCCCGGCATCCATCCAGGTCCTCCTCTGTCCTCCTCTAAGTGCTTTGTAATGTCTTCCATCGCTCCAGATCTGTTCCAGCGAAAGCGTAACCACCCCCTCAGGAACTCGGGGTACGTCCCGTACAGCAGGCCTCCGCCTCCGCCTGCCAAAACTTCGGTGGCACCTCGTATCCCCCCTCTAGCGGCGAACTTGTCCCCTGCACCTACTCGGTCGCCTGCACCTACTCGGTCGCCTGCATCCACTCGGTCGCCGCCTGCTCAGGACAGTCTTGAAGACAGCCGACCTTTTCTTCTGACGTCGCAGAACAAGCCAGGGTACAATGCGTCAGTGCGGGCGTTGTCGACGTCTAGCCTCGCGAAGATGCTAGCGAAAACATCTCGTCGGGAAACATCGACCGACTGTCCCTTCAGTCTGCGCGACCCTGCCTTGCCAGTCAAGACGGGCGGCGGCGCGTCATTGGTACTCCCCGACCGCCCGCGCGTGTTCTACCTGCCTGGAGAGACACCCGACGCGTCCTATGTCGATGTGCACGCGTCAGTCTTAGAACCTGACCAGACCGCCATCGAGAAGACGACGTCGTCGACAAAGGCCACACCCGACAGGGCCAACCCGTTCCTGGAGGGTTTGACCCACGCGTTATCGGTCTACACGTCCGCGAGGACCACTCCTCGCGCCTCGAACGCGCCTCCTCCGACTGTGATCAGCGGTTACGGCGATGATTCGCCCTTCCAGTCGATCTCTCCGGCCCACATCCACGGATATACGACAGCCCCCAATGGAATGTCTTCTGCACGAGACGAAGATGATGGCCACGTGGGCTGGACACGCGAGAAGGTCGTGGAGTTGGCCGAGGCGGAATCCGATGATTTCGATGATTCCGATGAGGGATGGGTAGTGGCTGATGACTGGCCGTGGGAACCAATCGTGGATTCAGACGACGAGTTCTGCGACGACGCGGTTCCCGGACTAACTCTAGACGAGTGGATGGCCCAGTATCCCCACTTGGTTATCGAAAACTACACGCAGGGTTGTTTCGACGACGACGATGAGGAGACCGGCGAGAGAGATGACGATGAACATACTAGGCAGGAGCAGCTCCGAGTCGATGCGCCCGTCGCCGCTTTGTTGATGTGGCTGCGTTCGCTAAATGTAGACGACAGCGCCAGCTCCCAACCAGCTCCTGAAGAGTACAGTTCATCATCAGCATCTGGGTGCGCGTGCACTAATCTATGACTCGACGGTACGCACGCAGAGTTTGCAGCGCATTTTTGCTCGTCTGCCTGCTATGCTCGTGAGTGTGTCCAGAACTTTATTGTTCGGAAATCGGCGTGGTTTAATCGTGATACATACTTAGAGTACTCACTTCGTAAATATTCCCCGGTTTCTTTTTCCTCAACTTAATCTCCAACGTACGGAAAATCACAGGATCCTCAGTCTGCTCGTATATTCGTTTGTCCACCCAACATGTGCGAATGGTCCCCCAGGTATCGCCCAGCACTCAGAGGCCCCCTCGTAACTCGGTAGGTATCAGGGCCACGGGTTATTGCGCTCGACATGATTCTCAAGGCCTCAGGCCTCAAGCTTGGTCAATGGTGCCTCGAGGGTCGTGGTCAATATTCAATATCAATATTCAATGCGGTGAGGCAACTAACCTCGCGCGCGAGACAACGCGTGCGGCGTCTATTCCTATCATCTTCTCCTTCCACCGCCATTTAGACCTCGTGTTGCTCTAGTTCGTGAAGCATTTCTGATAACGTTGCCCATACCTTATGACAGCAGGTCGCCGACATATACCCGCGCACGGCTTTGTTAGTGTTCAGGGCGAGTTGTCTGGAGGAAGTGCATTCGCGAGCCTACAGGCGGTAGCCAGGATGTATGATTCAGAAGGGAGCTGTATCAGACGAAATCGGTATGTACTCCACTTCTCTAGTTTGCATGCTCTTCAGCGATGAAGTTTCTCTTCACAGCACCTGTGTGGGCTGTGCAATGAGCTGACTGTGCTTATCTGGCAACCCGCCCTACTAGATCGCCCTCTCGAAAGCAAGTGCGCATATGGAGCTTGGGGCGATCTCAGGACCTTTACGATGTTTGGGTTATTATGTCTTTCCTTCCAAGTGTCATACATCCAAGGTTCGTCCGTCTGGCTGACGAGCTCATACGATGATGTCGGCCTTGGCACCCTTCGTCCACGAACCGCTCGAGGCGATAGGATTTGGTGTTCGTCAGGGTTCGTCTTGACCTTACTCCTTCGATCAATGGCGGAATGATAGAATCATCTTTCGATTGTGCTTTCGCCCTGTCTTTGTGCTATCTGCGCGTCCGGGAGTCAGGCGCCACCCTTGATGCATCGGACATGGCTACACGGCTACAGCTTGTCAAGACATCGCGTCGCCTGTAGCTCTCTCGCTAAAGGCACACAGTGGTAAGTGCTATCACTGTTATCGGTGGAAGTCTGCTTACGAAGTCTGTAGGGAGTTATGTTGCAGTTGATGTCGATGCCGGAGAAATTTACTAGCGCTGCAGTGCTACACTGACTACACGCTACGAGCAGCTATCGACGCGACATCTCCCATACAATCCCTTCCGCTCGCGCTCGACCTGCGCACCCGATGCGTGGTGATCGTTTTGTCCGGGATCCAAGGACATCGGACTTATTCTACCTCAGTATCACCTATCTACATCTCCGTGTCGTCAGTGCTGTTGAGAGGCGTCTATACTCATCCGTATAAAGGCGCACCTCCGTCGACCGAGTTCAACCAACCTATCCACCTTCCCCTTCTTCCCGCTTTCTTTCAGTCATCTAGCGCAATATGGTCGCTCAACAGAAGGCCCTTCTCCTCCAAAGCAAGCAAGGCGAGTTCGCCGTGGGTACCGTCGACGTCCCCAAACCTGGTCCTGGAGAGATCCTAGTCAAGGTGGAGGCGGCCGCTCTGAATAACGTAGATTGGGTTATCCAAGCGTACGGTATCTTCGTGACCGAGTTCCCTGCAGTCCTCGGTTCCGACTCAGCCGGTGAAGTCGTTGAGGTCGGCGAGGGTGTTTCCTCGTTTGTCGTAGGCGACAAAGTGTGCGTACACGCTCTTACGCAGGGATCGACGCGCGTGCTGACAGCTTGTATGCTGGCGTAGAATCCATCAAGGAAAGCTGGGCAACAGCACCTCCACGTACCAACAATACGTAGTTGTGCCTGCGGAGATCGCGGCTAAGGTGCGTCTGCTTGACATCCCGCCTCGAGGGAGGCTCATTCACCCCCAATTAGGTTCCATCGAACCTTACCATTGATCAAGCCGCGTCCGTTTCACACACGCTTGCCACCGCTGCTTATGGCCTGTTCGCGCCCAAGGGCCCTCGCGGTGGCGCTGCGCTGCTCCCGCCATGGGAAGCAGGTGGCCGCGGGAAGTATACTGGACACCCTATCCTAATCATTGGTGGTTCGTCTTCAGTGGGGCAGTACGGTAAGCTAACAGCTCACTGTCAGCTAATGTTGTGACTCATTACATACTCTTGTCCAGCAATCCAAATCGCAAAGCTTTCGGGGTTCTCCCCCATCATCACCACTGCATCCCTGCACAACGCAGCATACCTGAAGTCCCTCGGCGCGACACACGTCATTGATCGTGCTCTGCCGCTGTCCTCATTGGCCGCCTCCGTCAAGGAGATCACCTCCGCACCCTTCATCATTGTGTTCGACACGGTCGCGTCTGCCGAGACCCAGACCGCCGGCTACGAAATCCTCGCGTCAGGCGGCACACTCGTCTCTGTGCTCGACGCGGCGATAGATGAGAGCAAGCGGACGGCAGACAAGCACATCGCGGATGTCTTCGCGAATGGTCACTACCCGGATAAGCGGGCAGCCGGTGTCAGCCTCTTCGCACACGTGACCGTGTTATTCGAGTCCGGGGACCTGAAGGTCGGTAGCTTTTTGTCTCGCAAGTCGATAAGAGCTGATATATTGCGACATAGCCTAACTCCGTCGAGGTTCTTCCTGGCGGCCTTGCGGCTATTCCAGACGGACTCAAGTTGCTGCAATCAGGGAAAGTGAGCGCGAAGAAGTACATCGTCCATCCCCAAGAGACTGCTTAAGCTCCATATACCCGCTGGATGTTAGATGGTATTTCCAAAATATTTCCAGCACAAACAAATAAATGCTGTTATAACTTGTTCGCAATTTTGGTGTTTCGGGTGTTATGAAGCTGCACTTCGTGACTTGTGTGATATATCGACACAGAAGGAAGGCATTCAAGATCTCGTTGCCGAAATTGCCTTCCTGAAACCACCGCGGTTGGCCTGACAGCGAGGCACCACAAACAAACCCGCGAGCTATGCACATCTAGCGCAGTAATAATTGACGGCATTCGATTCGCCGGTGAGTCGTCTGCTCGAGATGCGACAAGACAGAAGATGTCGGTATAAGCGAAGTGGACAGCAGGCCTACGCCACAACCATGGGTCGAGCCCGTCAAGTTGTTCCCACCCGACATCCGGACGTCTGGCGCGATCTTGCCATATTGCCAAGAGAGCCCAGATCAACACTGAGCTCAGGCAGCAACGTAAATCGTGATGCATGATGATGCCTCCTTGACCTGCTTCCGAAGATCTGTCGGGCCCCGGGAGCAGCGCAATTCAGGTGCGTATGTGCGGTCTGTTTGTCCATAAATCATTAATGCGCCTTCAACAGTACAGTCAGATATTTTATTCGTCGATTTTCATCCGTCAGTCGAGATGAGATGAGCAACAAAGCCCAAGACGGATATCCAGGTTGTCCAGTGACCTCATGCAAACGTTGGTGTTTGCACAGCTCTGTTGCCTTCCTACGGGCCAAGGCTCTTCGAATTCCTCGACGGCATGGCGCAGGACCTTGGCGTAACGCGACCTAGCACATGCTCGATCCTGTTGGCAAGCGTCGAAAGCAATCCCAGCGCGTGAGGTATGGCTGCTTCGATGCCTTCAATTCGCAGATCGCAGTCGCGGATCGAACGAAGCCGTCCCGTTAGCCTTCTTTTCACAATTAATGCAGCGATCTGGAAGACGGCGAGCTAAAGCGCACGCACCTGGACGCGTCGAGCCTCGCGCTCACGACGATCTAGCGGGGAAGTACTTCGGAGGTCGTCGATGAACGCGACCAGTTTGCTAGCCGGGAAACCGAGTACACAGCCTGTCGTGCACGGCACGCGAAATGCAGAGCGCGTGAGAGGGCCTCCGCTCGGAGATCGTCAAGGTACGGGATCGGGGGAAAGCACGAGGCCAAAACGTCGATAATGACGTTGAAACATCCGTCGCCGACATCCGACGAGAGACAGGAGCAAGGTCATGGAGGATGAAAAGCGCAGCGGCAGAGAATGTTTTAGACGCCTAGACTTCGGCATCCCGAAGGTCAAAGGTGCCCGACGCGACCAAGGCGACGACGACGTCAAAAGGGATGTTTAAAGTCGTGAAGTTATATTCTCATTGCGACACAGGGACGATAAATAAAGAATATCCGGTATCTACCACAATCTAGGCTACAATGATGGAGGGACTTTGGGTGCTCAACAATTACACAGGGAATTGAATTACGACGACAGAGCGGGGTGGCGAGTATAGTCGGCTACCCGTCCTAGTAGTACGCGTGCGTATAGCACAAAGGACATAACCAAACATGACATGAAGGAAGATGGGCGACGTGTCAGCAGACAGCGATGAGAGGAATAGAGAGCAGCAGGACATATACGATGTAGTATAAGCACAAGAAACGCCACAAGGGTCCGCGGGAATATGATATAGCAAAACACACAGTATCCCTTCCAAGACCAAACGAACACCAACCAGGGAGCGCCAGGGCCGAGCCGGACGCCAAGTGCGCATGCTGCGACTGCGGCGGAGGATTAGAGGACCACGCTGCCGTTCCAATTGTTGTCGTCCGGATCTGGCTTCATCGTCATGCCCGCGACGTCGAGTTCCTCGCCAGGAGGTTTCATTTCCTTCTGGATCTTCCTGCACTCCGCGCCGCCCTCAGAGCGCACTGTGATATCGCAAAGATGGTCAGCGATGTCTGTTGGGAGATCTGAAACACGGATACTCACAGTGGCGATTAAGCGCGTCCATGCGTGCAAAGTTCTTTTTGCAGCCCTCGCAGGGATACGGGCGGATGTTGAGGTGAAGGTTCTCGTGCCGCTTGCAATCGTGCTGGCGCGCGAAGCCTTTGCCGCACCCAGGCCACTTGCACTGGTACGGCTTCTCCTCTGCATGCGAGCGCAAGTGTCCCTTCAGATTGAAGTGCCGCGTGAACGTGCTCCCACACCCCGGGACAGGGCACTGGAAGTTCGCCGGCTGCTTGCGCCGCTTCTGGCTCGCGTCCGCTGTGCTCGGCGTCGTCACGTTCACCTTCGACACCGGGATCTTGTGCTCCGGCTGCCCAGGCGCCGCGACGTTGACGAAGGTGCCATCTTGGCCGATGCCCATGAGTGACATGTCGCCCATGTGTCCCAGCGTGCCCATGGGTCCGTAGTCCGTACCAGGTAGAGGACCATACCCTGGCCGTGGGCTGGCGCTCGGGCTGGGATACGGACTGGCGCGAGCGCTGCTGCCGCTGCTGGTCCAGCCCATAGGGCGCTCCCGAGAACCGGAGGACGAACGGCGGTGATGACCACGCGCCGCGATGGAAGGGATGACGGACTGAGTGGGGTGAAGGAACTGCTGGCGACTGACACTGTCACGGATGAATGCCTGGGACATCTGGCCCGGTGGTGGGTACATCGAAGCGTTGCTCGCCGTTGTCGCCGCAAGCGATCCTTGGGAGTAGCGGAAGTCCTCGGAGCGCGACTGGCGTTGGTGCGTGAACTGGCGAACGCTCTCCGACTTGACTCTGCGCAGCTGAGCGGCGCCGATGTCAGGGGTAAGGTAGTTACCGGAGAGCTGTTGCGAGGACATGGACGAGTGTGGAGGACCGAAGTTAAATTGCTCGGGCAAGTGTGGCTGGCTGTAACTGTTGCCGAAGCTAGTCTGATGGGGACCTGCGGAAGATGGATGACGATGGGATGGGACAGGGGACGGGGATGGAGATGCAGAGCCTGGGCCGGGAAGTACGTCGTTCATATTGACTGTGTCAACAACAGCACTTCCAGATGATGTTGGCATCGGGGCGGTGTTCCACACAGGCGGACGAAGTGAGGTGTCGGAAAGGCTCCTACTGCGGGCAACGGGGATTTGGGGAACAAGGTACTGATGTCGGGACTGTTCTACATTGGCGGCCGACTCGTTGACACTTGAGTTGCCAAAGGACATCCCCGCTGACGAAGGGTTTGATCCGGGGTAGTAGTTCTGAGACTGATCGGTGAACTGACTCGAAGACGCCAGAGAGTGATTTCCAGCCACAGGGGGGAGATGTTGTTGCGTCTGATCCCACGTAGCTGTGTTAGGATCTCGTGTGCCTCCTGTCAGTGAGAAGGGTAGGTCAGACGATGTAACCGGGGTCGATGAAAGGAGTCGAAAGGAGACTAGAGCGCTGCTGCCGAGCTTGGTGGGGAGAGACATCGCAACCTTTCATAGACACTGGCTGGCGCTGAATGCATAGCATAGGAATGCTCGTGGCAGACGTATGGCCATGCACACAGCCTCCCAAGTCTTTCCACCGAAAGCAAGCTGTGCAGCGATAATGACATGGAAATCATCAAAGCGCCCGTAGAACCCTAAACTTGGAGTTCCTCCTCATCGCCCTGGGTCGATGGTATTCCAATGGCAGCATCGCAAGGACGCGGAGAAAACGGACATACGAAGAACGAGAAAAACACAGGAATATTGGGAACGTACCTTGTTGTAGGAAAGGCGCATTCTGCACCGCTCCCCCGCCTCCGATTGGTGTCGCAGGGACGATGTGCAGCTGAGGCCCTGAGGACATCGAGCCGTCTCCCTCGGGCGCGTTAATCGTCGGCGGTTCCTCGAGAACCGTCATCGATGGACTTTCCGGGATCAACAGCTGGGGAGGCGACTGGGGTTTCTGCGCCGGCGGCGACGGTCTGTCGTTAGGGAGCTGGGCCCCACGCCAGGCGGGCGACTCGATGTTGAAGTTCTCAAAGTTCTGCGCGAAATCCAGCGGGGGCGAGTTGGGATGTTCAAGATGTTGGTAAGACGAAGTGGACGATGCGCGGCTGTGAGGACGATCGTCGCCCGCACTGGACGCAGGGGAGGAGTGATCGAAACCCGTAGGGGGCGACTGGTCGAATGCGGGGGGCGTGATAGAGACGGAGACGTCTGGGTTGTGCGTCATGTAATTGTCAGGGAAGGAGATCAGGCCCGCGCCGTTGATATCGTAGTCGGCAGGATCGTAGTCGTCGTTGTTTATCGAGACGCCAGACGCGCTCTCGGAGAAGATATAATCGTCCGTGTCGAAAGGCAGATCGGAGGCTACGGAGTAAGGCGAGTTCTGGTACGAGCCGTTGTAGGACGGGGTGTGCGGGAAGGGATGGGTGTCTTGCGCAAAGTCGTGCAAGGCGAAGGCGTCGTACGGCGAATCCGATGGGTCGAAGTTGTTCGAGGACGATGCTGAAGAGGGGTGAAACTCGTGCGAGTCTTGCAAGAATGGAGAGGACGCGACGAGGACAGGATCCATGGCGGATGAAGCTGTGATTTATGACCCTTTAGGGCGGATGAACAGATGCGGAGTGTTTGGCTGGATGAGGCTGTGGTGGTGGATGTGTAGGAATTGACACTGGCGGGATATCCGAGATGACCTGGGACTTGGTGAGTTGGTCGTTAAGGCTGTGGAATGAGGGGAAAGAGAGACTGGACTCAAAGCGACTCAAGCTGAGAAAGAAACCCGAAACGATCACGACACACGCAAACACAGGGGGCGCTTATGAAATCCGCTTCAAGCTCCGACCCGATGTCTAGATCTCTCTTTCACCGCGACTCAACCGACGCACCTCTGCGCGAACGACCACAACTCTCTCGCAGCCTCTCGCTTGCTGTGCGCAATATCCAGCCAAATTGCGAGGCACTGTCTTCCCCGCCAGAGGCAATGGTCCCCAAGGTACCGGCATTTGCCGGATCTAGAAACTCCGCCACATGCCGAGCGCTTGGATAGCCACGTGCAGACAGGTCGCAGACAGTGCCCTCGACCTGTGCTCCCTTCTCCTCCTCGTCCTCCACACCCACGAAATTATGGAAAACACTCCCTCGACCTCAGATACGTTTCATCTGATGGGCCTCGTGTCCGCTGAGTTGATGCACTAGCATCGTGTATCAGCCCACACTAAACGCCAGAGTCTATGTCCCGAAAACTCAGTCCAAGCTTGCCTCGAATCGTTCGTCCCACACATCTGTTCGAGCGAAGCGAATGATGCAAAACCCCTTGCAAGCATCAGGGTGTTTTTTTGCCTTGATGGCCCAAGAGACTGTCTCAATGTAACTCTTCACATCCTGATCGTTCTCAAGCAAAGTTCGTCTCACCTGCAGCTACTCGACAGACATCTCGCCGCCGCCCTTCGCATCACCACGTCTGCTCTTTTCGCGCGAGATCGTTACGTATGCAGGCCCAGGATTTCCCATACTTAATGTCGCGGCCCGCCAACATCAGCCCGTACGAGTTTGCATCTTGGATTGACGTACCGTTTCTACACAGCCCGCCATCGCGACACCGCATTGGGCTCTCAGTCCCCTCGCGCTTGGATGCCGGGCACAGCATCGATGTGTCGAGAAGCTGTCAGCCCGCCCACATACAGGCGGATCGCGGGTGCATCGTGCCCTCCGTCGTGGGCCTCCCGCACCATCGCTGATAACAATGCATGGAATCGCATATTGCATGCCAACGCGTTCTACGCTTTGATGCTACTAGGTTACGGCGACGCCCTGCCGCGCACCTCGTCGCCATCCTGGCAGAAGGCAGGCCCGCTAGCGTGCACGTTGCGCGGGCCTTGGTAACACAGCGTGCCCTCATCAGGGTCCCAGGGCATCCGAGGTGCATGCGGGCTCCACCGCCAACGGCAGGGAGGGACGCCACTGGCGCGTTCAGGCCCTGAGCATGCCCATGCGGACGTTACTGTGGGAAGATGGCCTGCAGATCGTCGACGGACCCAGTGGATGCAATGTCGCATCTGGTCGACGGGGCACACGTCAGAAACCAGCCCTTACGCACTATCGCGGGCGGGTCGCCCATCGCCGCCCACGTCTGTCCCTTTGACCAGATCACGATCTTACTGTTGACCATCGATACATCGTGCATCATCCGGCATCTTTGCATCAAAATCAGGACGCAGGATCACACAACCTGTTTACCGCATCAAGCCCGCATCTAATCAAGCTCACTTTCGTGTTCGTGTCCGTGTCGCCAGCGTTGGTTGTCTCCTTGCTGTTGTGCATGTTCGCAGTCGCCGCAGGAACGCCACGATGGCGTCTCGCACCCGAAGTGGCGGTCTCTGGGCACTTGGCGGCCGCGACTGCACGACGACGCGGTGCGTATCTCTTTTTGTCTCGGCACAACGCAAGCTTCTCACACACGTCGTGCGGTAGGGTTGCCAGCTGCATACTCCCGCATCGCCTGTGAAAGTGATTAATGGAGGAATCGCCAAATTTTCGCCAATCGTTGACCGATATTCAAGATTCTGTTCTCGTCGCACCAACTCTCACGGCTCCATACGTCCTAAGCCTATCGATACTGTTCGTTGTCAAGCGCATCTTCCTCGCCATCGCGTATGCTGACGGATAGGGGCTGCTTCCCCATATGCGCACTCCTGCATTCCATCGACCTCACCACCGACTCAACATATGTTCACGGCTCTTCCGCCGCACGACCGTGACGTACAGACCATCTAACCAATTGTGGTCTGAACGATGCCCGTCTTCACCCGCAGGCGCGTCAATACTAATAATAATGGATTCGTCCGGGATGCTTCTCGCCGGGGCGCTGCATTTTCCGCTTACGCTCGCGCCATCACGCGCCTGCAATGCGCCGCGTCGGGCAGTCGGTACACCGACGTGCGGCTCCGCAGCTTGTGCCGAACAGGGCTGCTGAGTGAGCCTCGGGCTCCGCGCCCATGCAGGCGCTGGGCGCGCGAGCTCGGAGGCTCGGTGCGCGGGTTCGTTAAAATTCTACCGACGCTCCTTCCACACGGTACTTCTCCCATCGCTCTGCGGCGCAATCTATCAGTCCACACGACGCCCGTCTGCCTCCAGTCGCGGCACACGGTACGTACACAGTACGCCCGTGAACCGAACGTCTTTCCTCATCGGCCTTTTCTGCAGTCGCCGGTCACCGTCGAAGCAACGGCTGCGGCGTTGATCATCTAACAGGCTCATGAGCCCGTCGGACGAGCTGCTTTCGTCGCATCTGCGTGATGCGCTTTGACGGATACTCGGGGTCGTCTGTCTGCCTCCGCTATACTCTGCATATCGGCCATGTCCAGCTTGATGCGAGGACGACATCACGGCTGTGATCAACACGTTGCGTTACGACTTCAGCTTTCCCAGTTTCGCTCGTCGCTGGCCGTCATCACACTTTAGGTTATATGGGCGCAACCTGAGGAGGTCTCAACAGAGTGCCGAAGAAAGCGACTAGAGCCACTGTTCGGCGGAGACAATAAGAATTCCAGGGGTATACCAGACTCCCACTCTGGTTTCCCCCGCTACAACACGGCAATATATTGACAGCTTTGCACAATTTCCGGGTGGATGTGGATCACCAAGCTTCAGGGCACACCGCGGAGCTCTCGGGTACCTTCGTGGTGAATCTTGTACTTCTGTTCGTACACTTCCCAGAAGCACAGCCCGCGGCCCTGCAAATCCTTGCGGTGTACATCGGCAGCGGGGCCATTTGGAGACAAGAGGCGCAAGGACGCCATCGTGGACGGGCAGACTCTGCCTCCGATCTCGTCGCGCCCACCCGCCATCTACAGCGCAGGGCTGAGGGCCGTGAACGTGGAGGTAAACCGGCGAGCTAGCACATGCCGGCCTTAGCAAACCGTCCGATGCACTCTCATCCCGTCATCATCGCAAACCCTGACGGGCCACATGCCGCAGGCAAACCTTCGCGTTCGAAGCGCAAAGACTAATGGGCGTCTGCCTGAGCCTGCGCTGACAGCGGAGCACAGGTAGACGCCACCAGCCGGGCGCCCTCCCGCCTCGTGGGAGGAAAGGGAAGGTTCGCAGTGGCAGTGCACGTCTGCAGCTGCGCGTTGCTCGTGGCCCACCGCCCCCGGGGCTGTAGGCAATTTCCGTGGTGCTTGCCTTTGTCGGCACAAGGGATGGATTTGCGGCCAGTGCTATTGGTGTGCTCGACGTCAGGTTCGAGTCAGGACGTCCAGGGGCGGTGCAGATTCTTCTGGCGTAATTGGCAGCGACCGTGCAGGTTGTCTAGGACGAAATCCAGCAGTCTCTGGGCGACGTCGGTTAATAGCACCGTGCTACCACATATCACAGCTTCAGTCCAGTCCGAGGTCCCTGGCGGAAATTTTCGCTTCGTGGCGGGGCTGCGGAAGACAGCTACGAACTAGTCCAACTTGGATGTTTCTATTGTCAATGTCTCGAGATGGTCGTGCCGCCACTATGCTGCGTATTATGGGCAATGTTTGCGAAGCCTCTACGATGGATGATTGGTGACTCGACCGTCCTCACTTGGTAAAGCGGTGTGTAGTCTATTCGGAACTATCGTGTCTTCGTGCTTTGCACGGACACACAAATATACGCCGGGGCGGTGTGGTTTGCCGACGAACGTCGCGAGGGCTCGTGTCTCCAGCCACAGCTAGTTATGGGAAAGCGAATTGGACTCGACTGCTGCGTACCCCAATGCACACATTTGACCTCGCGGTAGATTCGGGGTCTGAGCCTGAGGTGAGCCACCTCGCTTCTGAGTACCCGGACGACAAAACTGACGATGCCCATGTCCCCAGGATGGTCGCCGTCTTCGCTGTGGTTTTCTCAATTCCCCAGAAACACGAGTTCGCGCGAGAAGCTACCATGCCAAAATCATCGCCCAGAGGGGCAATGATGCCGGCTACATTTCCAAGCGTTCATGCTTGCGATCTTGTCCGAAGGTCGCCCGACATGTAGTGGCCGTTGCTTGCACGGACATAGCGATGGGAGATATCATTCTTGTGAGTACCCGAGATTCTTTGTTTACGATTGCGCTCTCATCTGACTTCCTTTGATTGAGATATGGACTAGATGCATGTCCCCTGCCCACCTCCACTTATCACGTCAATACATGCTTCTAGAAGATTTCTACCTACGATATTACACAGAACACACTGAATTGCAGGCTCTTTCTTTCCTTCAAGAGAACAACACTATCACAGATGTGTTGATGACATGATCCCAGTATCTCGATATCAGCACACCGAGGAAGTACGCCACCTCCGTGCCACACAAATCTCCCAGGGCGGGATCTTGCGAATAAGACATCCTCCTGGTACGACTGATCTGGTCATGCTCTCCGCAGGGCGCTCGATCTGCTCCTTGCTCGTCGCGTCCGGAGAAGGGCGTTCATCTGTGGGTGCGGGACTTGTAAGATGGTTGCCGGCGCAAACCGTATCATGCTAAAGATACCGTCAGCTGGTACCCACATTAGATACCACTCGGTCGAGTCAAAGGAGCGAGAGAGGCGAGACTTCAATAACAACGTTTGCCTGAGATCGCAGCGATGAAATCGAGACAAATATGCGACCGACCGCAAACTCTGGATATTATTACGACTGTATCTACATGTTTCCGCTACTAAAAACAATTAGGATGACTGGAGTATCGCTAATGGACCAAATAAACGACCGATGGTATATGCCTGCAAGCGTATTCTGACTATATTATTCTTAGGTCCTGTCCGTCTCAAGCGCTGACAATTCTTCTGGCCATGATCGCTATCAGAAGCACTACGCGGGACCTTAGCACATGCGTTGCATGAGAGCGAGAACTATCGCGAGACTCACCCAGGAAGCTACGAGCGAATACGGAAGTCGGTAGCCACATCGACTGTGGGCCCGATGCCGTTTCGTCTCTCACGCACCCACGAGAGTTCTCTGGTTCTATGCAAGGATATGCATAGCGCTCGCCTGGAGGGAGTCGCCGAGTTGAGAAGAGTTCTAAGAGTTGTTCTGCGTCTCTTCTAGCTTCGGGCGACAGGAGGTCCCGATCTCGCAAACGCTCTTCGGCGAGTGCGTGGGCGGTCTTCCCCTCGGGAGTCCAGGCGTCCCAGTCTACCTCGCATCCGCCATGCTTCACCAACTCCGAGGCCACTCGATACCCATTCAGCGCCCTACCACTAGCGACTAGGTGAAGAAGGGTGTAGCCGTTGGCGTCGCGTTCGTTGACCATTGCTCCTCGGTGGATGAGACGCTCGATGTCTCTGTACATACCACGCAGGCCCAGGTCTATCAACGAAGCCTCTCCATCGACAACCTGTTCTTCTGGGCGCAGTCTCTGTGCGGTGTATAGGTTCAGGATGCGATAGGCCTCCTTGTCTTGGGGATTTCGTTTCACCCTGAGCTTCGCGTAGTCGAGCGGTGTACACCCGTATTTATCTCGTTTGTCCCATTCCAACTTGTGGCCACCATGTCGAACAATCTCCGCGGCGACATTGTAGTGCCTCGTGCGCCCAGGCCAGGCCGCGAAGTGTAAAGGCGTATCGCCGTTGTCATTTGGCTCCTCCGCTTTGACACCAGCGCGAATCAGCGGAGCCACGGCAGCAACGTTCCCCGCCCACACCGCACGATTTATGGGTTGCGCGACAAGGTCCGGCCGTGCTCCAGCACGGAGCAAGAGATCTGTCGCTTCAGGACAGGCGTATAACGCATAACACAGTGGCGTCCATCCGACCGGATCGACAATATTCAACCGTGTAGCGAACTTAGGCAAGATAGCCGCAAGTGTCTGGTCGAAGGGGACGATTGGCGGATCCATCCTCATGAGAACTCGATGAAGCTGCGTCCATTCCAACTTCTTCTGGAAGGTCTCTTGCGCTTCGTCCATGTCGTCCTGAAGGCGGGGTCGAGCGACGTTGTATTGAAAGGGTTGCATAAGATCCCGCTGCGAGCCATATCCCCTCCGCGCGACGTAATAGGAAAATGCCGCATATTCTGTCAATGTGCTGGACAAGCGTCAGGACCAATACAGCCAGGCTTCTGCCGACAACAACTTACAGGCCTCCCCATTCCCACTCCTGTGGAGCCCCCATGTCCAACATGTATCTGAGGCACGCAAACGATCCATCTTCGTCAGCACTCCAAGCTGAATTCCACACCATGAGCTATACAATGTGCCGTCAGCGACAATCTGCAAGTCCCCGGAAAATGATCCACTCACGTGCAGGATAGTTCGACCGTCGGGCTCGACGTCGCTGAGCGTGATGCGGCGGGCGTCCAGCATGCGTCGAATACCGTCAAGGCCCTCATTGTCGATGAGACAAAGGGATGGCACTACCCGTGGCGTCTGGATGTAGAAATGGATTGGGAGGCACTCAAACAGTATGTTCGCCTCGATTCCCAGGAACCAGCGTGGTGCAAAGTATTTGATGGTAGTGAGGTCCCGTCGTCTGCGCTTGCATTCGGCCGTGTCACACTTCCGAGTGGCGCTGAAAATAAACAGGAGCAGAGGTCGTGGAATGTGGAGAGCGCCGACCCAAAGGGCCATTCGTTGTAAGATATGAGGAGGACACGGGCTGCGATGACACCGACAAGCACATTCCTCCGGACAGGCATGGTTGCGTAGCAGCTCGCGCAGCTGTTGGTCGGGATGAATTATGTAAGGGCTGTCTGAGAAGTTATCAAAAGTAGGGATTTCAGAAGTAGGACTGTCTGATGGATCCTGTGGGTCGGCTCCTGGGACAAACGGTGTAGGGAAGGTAATGTTGTGACGTCCGTCAGGTCCGAAGCTGGGCGAGGGCGGACTCTCTCGGACAGCTAAACGCAGCGCTTCGATGCGATCCACGATGTATCTTTGTGCAACTCGTTCGAGCGTAGCCTCGATGGTTTCCACCTGCGTTTGCCTGACGGCCAGGATGGACCTGTCTATTCGTTGAGAAATGGTCCAGAGGACACCCTCAACTCTGGGACAGGTAACAAGACATCAGTTATACCTCTAGGTCGAGGCAATCTGCACACACCTGATCAGGTTGACGGCAATCATCAGAGTTAAGAAATTCCTGAAGCTGTCCTGAAGATTCTGTCCCTCCGGGCCGCATATAAGGGAGCGAATGAGATATGAGTGCTTCCTTAGCCTTCGCATGCCGAGCGGTCCCTCCCTCGAAACTTTCCCTAAGAACGCTTCGACGTCGTTCCGAAGTTCCTGTCCATGCTCCACGACGGTGTTCATCTCAATGCCAGCCGGCATGATGTGTTCCTCCCCATGCTGCATGATCGATCTCATATGGTCGAGGAAAGCACCAACTAACGCCGCCTGGAGTTGTAGTTTGTGCACTTCCTCTGGCGCATCTCGTATCGTTTTGACGAGCTCGATGAGTCGGCGAACGGCGTGCAAGGCAAAGCCCAAGGTACCGATTGGATCCATGATGGTTGTAGGAAAGATACTGCGAGGAATAGGCACCCCGTTGTCTCTTTTTCTCGACGATTACGTGGCCCACGCTGGCGACTGCATTGACTACGCGAGGCTGTGATAGTTGGCATTTGAGGCTGGGCAATTAGTTGATTGTGCACATCGCCTCGGCAAAGATAGGATCACAAAAGTATAACCCAGAACGGATGAATGCGCGCAAGGCGGAGTCATTGTGTGTTCGCAAGCCTGTATTTAGCCATAACTAGTCGTTCGGAATCGGAGAAAAGCACCGCACGACGCGCGTTCCGTGTACCTGTTGTCATATCGTTCGTGTACAAGCAACGATCTCTGTATCTGCGCATCCGAGTCAACTGGACGCCGCCACCGTAAGGTCCGTGACACTCACAACAAACCATCCCGATCAAGCAAACCTGGAGCTTGGGAACAAAATACGGACAAACAAATAGGTGATCCGCGACACTCGATAGATGAATATTCAACTACATATACCTGGCGCGTAGTCAGCTGGAAGCAGCGGGCACAGTTGGAAAAAAACATAGCGTCGCTTCCTGCATACATTGTTGAGCTTTGTAGCCATATGCTCGCAGTGCTTAGTCACCATCCGCGCTTCCGCTACTCCCTTCGCCGATACTGACGCCCTCGCCGACGCGGGGGTCTTCGTCGGCGTCACTGATCGCCTCTCCGCCGTTCGCGTCTGGCGATGAAGGTTCTGACTGTTCAGTGCCGCCCAGTTCCAGATCGTGGATCCTCTGTGCCTCGGCCGCAATATCTTCTTCCTCTTTCTCCTTTCGGTATCGCTCTATGTCCCAATCTTCTTCTTCCTCCTCGTCTTCGTCTTGGAACCACTCTGGGTTGTAGGTGAACTGCACACAAGGGATGAGAAGTCAGTGTTGAAACATGAGCGACGAAGCAAACCGCTGACCAGATCTCTTCCGCTCATGCCGCTGTTCTTGCCCGCAGCGGCTTGAGTATCCTTTGCTTTCTTCACAGCCTCCTCCTCTGCTTGCTTCTTGTTCATGCGTGTCTGCTTCCACTTTGCAAAGGTCTCTGGCGTCACGGGTGTGAGGTTGGTGCCCAGCTTGTGACGCTAGAATGAATCATCGCGAAATGTGAGCGGGGACTACGGTATTGTCATAAATCACGCACCTCAGTTTCCAAGAACTCTTCTAGGCTAATTGTGTTTGCTTTCTCAGCTTCTGCCGCTGCCTTTCGCTGCGCCTTGAGCATGAAGCCGGGAGGCAAGGCGTGTCGATACTGGCAATTTTCACCATTGGGGCATTCCCAGAACCAGCCGAACCTTGGCACGAACTCGTTAGAAATATTCCTCGCAAGGAGGGTAGGAACTAACTTCTCGCTTTCGATGGCTTGAATGAAATATTTGCATACGATCTAACGATGCATATGAGAAGCTGTATGCCAACGACTGGGAAAGACATACATCCGTCGTTGTTCTTGGATTGCCAGCCTTGGATAGAACCACTTTCTGGAGCTTCTCGTCATCCCAAGTGTCCATGGTATCTGGGGAGTGGATTCCTGGAATTAGCGAGCGAGACATGAATAGTCATAGAGACGCACCCTTAAGCTTCTCTTCGCGACTGTCCTCGTACAGGTTCTTCTTTTCAACCTTGCGACCGACGTTGAGATCGTGACTGAATTTGCACTTGGTGCCCTTGTCGCACCGACCCGCCTTGAAGAACGCACATAACACCGTCTTGGGATCGACGCCGAAGGGCACCTTCTGTATCTGCACGGGCTTAAGCAATTCTGCTTCCTCCTTCTTTCGCTTCTCCTCATCAGCCTTTGCCTTCTCTCTCAGTGCCTTCTCTTTTTCTTTCTCCAAGGCCGCTCGCGACTTGCCTGCCTGCGCCTGCTGTTTCTCTATCTGCGCGATCTGCTTCTGTACTCTTGCCGACTTGTTTTTCTGCGAGTCGCGAATACAGAATTGAGAACCATCATTCAGGCTCTATCATTTCGTACTAACATTTTTCATTCCAAATGTCTGTTAATTCCTCGTCAACAATGTCCGTTAGCTTGTCATGGTGAGTACCAGGCGGGGAAAATACCTTGTCATCCTTGACCTTCGAGGTAGACGAGCCTTGCACTTGCTTTTTTGGAGGCATCTTGTACACTTCACGCGAGATGCCGTATCTTGTGTGTTAAAAGAGTGGATGAGTGCGACGAGAGGTTGTCGATGGGAAGAGGCAAGAGGCCTTACGGTACCGTGGAAGACGCCGGCTCGTGGTTGCAGACGCTTGATCTCCCACGTGGTCTGCTCTTGGTGTAAAGAAACTTGCAAGCATGGTCGCATAATTTAGTCTAGACCAAAGCGCATTTTATATTCAGGACGATAATAATTGGTGTTGCTCGCGGAGAAGACGAGAATATAATCAAAGGTTCAAGTGGCTCGCTGGGGGTCGGCGCCAAACATGCCATCAAATCAGTTGCCTGTTTGGTGCCGGCCGGATGTCGCGCGCGACGAATCTGGTTCGACTTGAACGTCTTCGTTTACGACCACGACTGAGTCTGAATGGCGTCCTGCGACATGATTCATTCTCGCGAAAGCATTCTTTCTCTCTTCGACCCACTCAACACGCGTCCTCATACCCCTACGCGCGAGGTACACACTCCCGACTCGTCTTCGGACAAGGAGAACGATGGTCCCGCGTTGCAACCTGGGCAGCTTACGGCCTATTTCAATCGCGTGTATACGTGCCCGAAGATGGTCAGTACACCTCTCGGAAAGCTTATTGACCTTGGAGAGAGCAGTTTCACTACACCAGAGGGTTTCAATGCGGACCAAGCGCTAGAATCGGGAGAGCACGACATGGAGGAGGAGAATGAAGCCTCAAATCGCCACACCCTCCCGCGCAACGTTATCGAGGTACCAGCTCCTTTGCTCAGGAAACCTTTGACGGACATCGCGTTAATAGGGGTGCCTTCGTCGGCTGTTTCTCAGCCACGGGAAGGGGACGCCACTCCCGAACGCCCGCTTTCCTGGTGCGAAGGCACGACTCCTGTGGCGAGTTTGCGCGTCGAAGCGGCACCGTCTGGAACGCCTTTAGCAGACATCATTAATTCCATCAACCTGGGAGCACTTTCTTTAGACGAACCCGATCAACTGGCGGACAACACGACTTGTCCTGATATTACCGTGGTGCCACCCATGTCCGAACCACCCTCTCCAACGACAGCGGCAGCACCTGTGAACGAGCCGTCCCCCTTCCTGTCGCCCGTCGCTCCCACATCCGTCTTCTCTCCTCCAGTCCGAAGGCAGCACGTGTCTACGAGCCCTAACGACCCTCGACGCGTTTCTGTCGACCTGCATTCATCGTTCAGCTTGCAAATGCAATCCTCGGAGATGTCCTTCGATTTGCTTAACGACAAGATATCTTTTCTCGGGCAGCAGGGCCAAGACTCCTTCTGGGGCGGCATAGACGAAGAAGATACCATGGATTTGGCAAAGGAGGAGATGAGGATGAAGTTAATCGCTGAGAAATACGACTCCATTAAGGAGGAGGAAGAGATTGAACCTGTTCCGCCGGAGAAGATGCGCAGTGAGTGACTACCCGTTAATCCGCCACAATATTCCTGACGCGTCTTCACACCTACTCAGCGCCGCCTAAAGCTGACGCATCCGTTGTATTCGAAGTTCGGAAGAGTCCCTTGAGCGCGCCGATCTTCAGTACCCCTCACGACGCAACGCCGACTACCGCCATGGTTGCATCTGTCGCTGCAGGTACGTTCGTTGCGATCTTACTGCGCCGCATCTCATTCAGTATCGGAGACCCGAAAGTGTCCAATTCTCCGCGTCAGGGTGCGACATGCTTTGCTGCACCTGTCCTCGCCAAGACCGCTATCAAGGCACCGTCGTCTTCGCTCCCGTCCGTCCCAGGTTTGCGCATCGTGAAGAAAGCGTTCAAGATACATGAACGTGCAGAGTCATCGTCCAGCAGCGCTACCCGGCGCTCGTCTGTCTCGAGCTCGAGGCTCAGTCTCGGCGACCGCCCACCCTCAAGCGTTTGCACCAGCCGGTCTGCGTCTCGCGCAGAATCTGAGTCTTCCGAGAAAGATGCCAGGCCCACTTTGCAGGCCAAGGCAGAGAAGGAAAAAGAGAAAGCCAAAGCTGCCCTCCTTCGCGGCATACATCGCGCTCCTGGAGGTCTACCCGGTACGTCTGTAGCGCCTCGCGCGACTGCTGGGCCTGTGCGGGTCCCAACCGCAGGCGCACGGATGTTGTCGACTCAAAGCGCCACTGCGCGGATGGCTCAGCCTTCCACTATCCGATCCACCGTTGGAGCTCGCCCCACGCCACCTGCCGTCCAACGTCCTGCTCCTAGTCGCGCCCTTGCGCCTAGCACTAAACCTGCAGCTGTCCCGAAGCCGCTTGCCAAGCCTGCAACGGGTCAGAGTACTGCAAGCCAGGTTCCGACAAAGGCGATTAGCGGGTTGAAGGCATCCTCCCGACTTCCCGCTCGTGGTCCCAGTGGCGCCGCGACCACTGAGACGCGCTCAGCTCTGCCGCGCCTCACGTCCAGGTTGCCTACTCTGTCGCGCGTTACGGGCATCAGGCCGCCCACAACGCTCAGGAAGTGAGGATGGTGGGACAATAAATGCCATTATGGTTTGTACATGTTCTTTTTCGTATTGCTATCATGCCGTCCTTTCCCTGTTTCGTTGCCATGGATTTCATGACCGTCATGCATATGGATCCTCCCACCTCATCGTTAACTTTAGTACACATACCCATACACCGGATTTCCAATCAAGCTTTCACGCATTTGCAGTTTTGAGATGAGTAGATTTCAATACGTTCAGGCTGTAACCAATATTTGTAGCAGCTAGCTGCCATGCCTTTCAGCGCACTCGAGCCGTGTCTTTCGCGAGTGGTGAGATCCAGATTTCAGCATACAGGTATCATATTGTACATTGAGGGGCAGGTCCGTCAGTGAGATTTTGCAATCTGCGGGCTGCAGACGTGGAACAGCGTCCACAGCTTGGAAAGACGAATTTGACGATAAAATTAAGAAGTAGCAGCTTCCTTCGCTTCGGCCTCCTTCTGCTTTTGTGCTGCGGCGGCTTTCGCTTCGTGCAGCGGTTTCTTCCACACAGCCTCGGGTGCATCCCACAGACCGAACTCTTTCTTCATCTCGTCAATATTCTGCTCCCATCGCTCCTCCCAATAAACGGTAATTAGGCTCTGGGCCGAGCTTCCACACTTGATCGCCCACGGCGCGTATTCCTTGAAGAGGCGTTCCCGCTTCTTGTGGGTGATACGGAGATGACCGAAGGCGGCAGCGAAGCCTGCCATGGGGAGCCCGAGGTTTGCGAACTCGAAGAACTTGACCGCGAGTTCAGACAATCCGTCAACGGGGAGGTTGACGGCGCAGTGGTAGAAGTCGTGACACTCGCGATAGCGCTGCAGCACGTACGCGAGCTCGGGGTCGTGGATATAGTGCACCTTGCGCGTCGCGTCCGGTGTGAATGAATGCACTTCAGGAGATCAAATTAACAAAAGCGCGACGTACTGGTTCGCGGGTATCAGGCGTGACGTTGCAGCGCTCGAGCCATGTTACATATGCTTTCCCGAAGGTGCCCTCTGGAAGCAGGGCGAGCTTGTGCATGTCGACAGTGTGGGTGTTGATACGCGGTCGCTCCTTCAATATACGCCGTCCCTCAGGACTAGCAAGCATGCGATCTCGAAGATGGGGCAGGATAGGCCCGGAGGTCAGATCTGCCACCGCTGCGACCATGTCTTACGTCCATAGTCAGGAACTGATTAGGCTAGAAGCGAGCATCACGTACCACCGCGTTGCGGGTGCATAAGGGCCATATACGACGCGCCAAGGAATGTCAGACCGTGCTCGAACCAATTGAGAGGGATATGTCCTTCATAGTTGGGTTGAGTACTGGCAAAGCGTGTCTGAGCCCCTTGCACGCTTGCAGGAAGAGCACACTTTATTACTGGAACTGTGTTCCGGCGGATAACAGACCGGGCAAGAGGCTTCGATATCCTGCTTGCCATGGCTAGCTGCTGTGGTTGCCAACGCGTCGATGTACCGGATGGCGAGATGGTCGTCTCAAGCAAGTCGCGTGTCAAGCTCAAGTCGGAAGTAGTACTACGGGCGCTCGTACGTTGATGATCGCGCTCTCAACCGGCATCGACGTCGATGGCTTTACACCTCTCGACGCGTCGTCGAGTTGGACAATGTACTTTGCACCTCGGCATATTGGGTATAACTTGACAGTATGGAGCACCTGCGGCTACGATTCGTTTAGTTCCCGTTGTTGGCACGTTAAGTTCCTGAGCTTTCACCTCTACATGCCTCCGTGGGTGTACTAGTGATCATAAATCTTTTCGGCTAGAGAAGAATCGTTTATAGAGTGTCAAATATGTGCCCTCTGCACTTGCTCTGCACTACTCGCATTCATAAGGATTCATAGCAGCCAGTCGTGTGAGAGGCGCGCTTATCCCGAACTCGATTACGCGATCACTCGGCAACAGTCATGAGGATAGGTAGAAACTATACCTCGGGCACACACGTCCAGGCATATTTTGTGCCTCGTCGACATATAGTGTCCTCTGAAAACTGTATGGATTGTGATTTCACTTCCTCTATTAGCAGTAATCAAAATGTGGCGCAGTTAGTTACCGTCACTTCTTCTTTGCTCTCTAACCAAGACCGATAGTTCCGCATTTTTCTGCATGCGATAGATGTTCTTCTGCGCCGTCCAATATCATCTCGGGGACGAGGCTCTGCATGTACAACGATTTGTCGAAACGCGCATTAGGCGCTGAGAGGTATTTGTACCGTGTTTGGCGAACTGTGTAGCTACAAACCTTATCAGTGACGGGCGTCCACACAGAAATCAGGGTACCGTGCGCGCCGTGTCCGACATCCTTCAAGCCTCCTCAAGATCACCAACGATGGCCTCTCGCCCGACCGTTAACGTCCACGCTACGGCTGGAGGTGCGCCTAATTGCTGTGTCTGTTGTGCATCACGTTAACCAGGTTTATAGGACCCTCCACATCCTCCCTTCCTCTGCCCGCGGTCCTCACCGCTCCCATCAGGCTCGATGTTGTGCAGCAGGTGCACAGTGCGTAATTTCCACTCTATCTGTGAACCCCGGTATCTGACCCCTCGCAGAGAGCCTTGCCAAGAACAAGAGGCAGGCGTACTCCGTGAACGAGAAGGCTGGCCACCAGACCAGCGCCGAGTCCTGGGGTACCGGTCGTGCTGTTGCTCGTATTCCCCGTGTCGGTGGCGGAGGAACCCACCGCTCCGGACAGGCTGCTTTTGGCAACATGTGCCGTGGCGGTCGCATGTTCGCTCCCACCAAGACCTGGCGCAAGTGGCACGTCAAGGTCAACCAGAACCAGCGTCGCTTCGCCGTGGTCTCTGCCCTTGCCGCCTCCGCCCTTCCGTCCCTTGTCCTCGCTCGTGGTCACCGCATCGAGCAGATTGCTGAGGTTCCCTTGGTGGTCGAGTCTGGCGTCGAGTCTTTCGCGAAGACCAAGGAGGCTGTCGCTCTCCTCAAGGACCTGAACGCGTACCCTGACGTCGTCAAGGTTTCCAACTCCCGCAAGCTCCGCGCAGGAAAGGGCAAGCTCCGGAACCGTCGTCACCGTCAGCGCCGCGGCCCTCTTGTTGTTTACAACGAGGATAACGGTATCGTGAAGGCGTTCCGCAACCTTCCCGGTGTCGAGCTCGTCAACGTCCGCAGGCTCAACCTTCTTCAGCTCGCACCCGGCGGACATCTCGGTCGCTTCGTTATCTGGACCGCTGGTGCTTTTGCTCTCCTTGACGAGATCTTCGGCACTTTCGACAAGGCGTCCACCTTCAAGAAGGACTACATGTACGTCTGATCTTTCTGTGAGATGTGATATCCCTTGACGCTTGCATGCCCTCAGTCTCCCGACGTCGAAGATCACGAACCCCGACGTCACTCGCATCATCAACAGCGACGAGATCCAGTCCGTCATTCGTCCCGCGAATGCGAAGCACACAAAACGCCCGTGGACTCAGCACAAGAACCCCCTTACCAACAAGGGTGTCTTGTTCCGTCTCAACCCGTACTCAAAGACTCTCCGCAGGCAGGAGCTTCGTGAGTTACATCCATTGCGGGGACATTTTTGGTCGCTTATCTCGTGTACGTCCTTCAGTCAAGCAGGAGCGTATCGCGAAGAAGGGCAACAAGAAGCCAAAGGCTCCCAAGGCCGCTGGCGAGACCTTCCTCAAGACTCTCTTTGCTCATTGAGTACTTTGTGTCTCCGGTTTAGTGGTGTAGGAGTGGAGGTTGGGAGTTGTGATTACCATGCTGTCCGTCGTATGATTTACATCCATCAGGCTTCCGCCTCGCCTGTCGGACATGACATACATGCTGAAAACATGCTGCTCTACCTACATCATGCTAGGTCTATCTTTGTGCCTGCCGTGGTTGCGTTTCGTGATCGTGCCTCAACTCGACATCGAGCTTGGTGTTATTCGAGCGCTTGAAAGCGGGCGGGACGCGCTGCGACACACGGCATCCTCGTGTGAACAATGCCCTGCACGCGCCCTCTCTCCGTCCACTGATAGAGTTCTTGCAGCAACACAATGTGTCGCTGTGTTCCGAGTGTATGACTTCGATTGTGCACACTCCATGACCAACCCGACTTCGGACCTCCTCTTTGTTCTAACCCATCTTCCGTCGCAGGTATGTTCAAGTGCACGATTACCCCGCCAGAACAATGAATTGCTGATTGTCACGCGCGAGTAGCTGGTTCGCAATGGCTGACAGTGGTCTTATCTTGGCGTCAACTTCTGGGCCCTTGTGGCCAACGACGAGCGGCGTCATCACTGCCGTAACAGTCGTCCTCGTTCTACTGATCGCGGCGGGCTGTACAGCTGGCTTGTGCCTCTTGCATCGTCGTGCGCTGCAGTATGCCAAAAGTACCGTTCGCGGGCATCTGCAGCACTTGTTGTCATGTACGTACGTCCTCGCACACAGAGGGATTGGGCCTCACATGCGGTCTGCAGTCTTCTACGTCTTTCTGATATATTGCAGCTTATTGGAGGTGCGATCTATTTCATTGAGCTCGAGTTCTTGACGATGACTTTTGTATACAGATAGCTGTTAGTGGGTGGCTATCAGCACAGTACGAACACGAAGACCGGTTTCCTACCGTAGGATCGAGAGCTGGTATACGCATCGGGCTGTACGTGGTTCTGCTGGCTCTCCTGGGCTTTACAGATATACTTATCTTGTGCAGTGCTGCGGCGGGTTGGACACTCTTATGGGCCGGAGGGCTCGTATACGTGCTGCTGCGCCCGCCACAGTGGGTTCGCAAGCGTCCAATGGGATCCGTGGTCGTACAAGCCGTCTGGACCTTACTCACATGGGCCGTCTGGGTAGCGGCGACGGCCACTATGACCCGAGCTTTGCCATTGTTGACACCGAAAGCACGATGTGCGGGTGCAGACTACTGCATGCAACTTGAAGCTGTGCTAGGTTCGTCAGACGACTTATACCAAGCTGAGCTAACACTCGGCAAATCGACAGGGTTTGCTCTTGCAGAGATGTAAGTGGTGGTGATGATTCCCCTCACTGTTGCTGATGCTTGGTTAGATTGTGTTTGACCATAGGCATGTTCGTCCTCGGTTGGGGAATCTGGAGAATCGTCCACAGCACATCTGGACGGTATTGATACGCACTTTACCAACACACAATGATCATGATCATCGAACAACTCTACCTCATACGACACTAGGTCGTAAGGTAGTACTGCAACGAGAGATTTCTCTCCGCCTTGACGCCTATCAACGCGCGGGAAATTGGGTGTGATCATACGCCGCTCACGCGAAGGTAAGACCATGTTACAAGCAATGACCAATCTCCCTTTCGGCTACCTGACATTCAAGTCACTTTGCTGTGCACTGTCCGCCACACGGACGGTCGCACATCAGTCCGAGTCGGGGCCTCCAACGCGCAGAATCAGAACACGTGGGCCAATGCAGAGCCCTCAGCGTTCGATACCAGCGACTGGGTATTTGTGGAGACCTGTTGCAGAGGTATGGAGCGCGTATACGCATGTCCTGAAATACTCTTCTGCTCTTTGTCACAGTGCAACGCAGACCCCGCCGCTCGGCAACTGCCCAAAGTTTGTCTAACCACCGGCGCCCTTGCGAGCCGTCGGAAATGAAATTCGTATGTACTCTCTGTCATCTTGAAACAGCGTTTTATGTCTGCGATATCCCTGAGCAGTCTTAGCCTTCAATTTTCAAACAACAGAAATGGTGAGGGCCTATCAGCTTGTACGGAACGCCAACGGATGCTATAAAGTACGTTCATTCACATATATATGCTCTGCATTCCTCACTAAGGTTCCGTCTAGGCAAGATGTTTCTTTCATTCCACTCGACAGCGAGAACGATGCTTTCTGCGTGTGCGGCTTTTGTATCTCTAGCCTTCCTACCAGCCGCGCTGGGCACCCGTCCAGTGCTTCCGGTGCCAGATCTAATTCAAATCAGGGTTCGTGCTAACATGCTTCACATGTCATATGAACACAAATAACCTTGTTTGCAGGGCATCCTGGCGCAGTTGGAAGCCCCAATTGTCAGGTACGTTTCACTCGACCAAGCTCGTAAGGCGACTTCACGAGCTGTTCTTTAGCGTGTTGACAGAGCGCATGAACCTGGTCACCGATCCTGCTCTCTACCAACACGAAGGGGTGCGCTTGCGTGCGTATATTGCTCCTCGGGAACTCATTGCGGCGCGCACCGGTCGATTCGACTACGGCAAGCTGGAGTACCCTTACGCACTTCCTATATTACCGCCCGACAGGGCGACGAGGACCAACTCATTCCCTCCGGGGCGATTCCACCAGGACACCTTCAGCGGCAACGCCAATATCACGGCTTTCTATCTCAAAACCCTTGTTCCTCTTCTCAACTCGACCACATCGTTCTACTACCATCTGGACAATTCGACTCAGAACGACGACGCGGCATTGAATCTGGACGCGACTCTATTAGGACTACTCTCGCATCGGTGCGCTCATCTCTCTCGCGCGCTCCGAGAAAATCACGGTGACCGCCGCCCTTTATCGATGTGCATCCAGTGCCCATATAGGCAAGGTCGTAGCAGAGACGAAATTCGCGTCCAATGTAACTGGATTCACGCAGTTGATTCACGCCAAGGATGCCGCGACCATTCGCGTCCTAGTCACGAATACTACGCAGGAAGCTGGTGTTCTTGCCCAGGCCTCCGCCGCTGCAAGCGCGTTCTCAGGCGCGTGGGTAGCGTCCGGTGCTCTCGTACCGAATACGTTTCCCGGCACGCTGCAAGCAGCCGCCGCAGCGCTGTTCAGAGAGCTCATTGACATCACAACGGAAATTGAGATTCAATATGTGCGTGTGCCTCGTGCTACTGCTCCACAGAGTCCCTGATTCGCGTCCCTAGCTCTTACAGCGATTGGACTAGTACCTTCACTCGGCGGCTAGATCGTGTCCGTACAAGGGCTGATGACAAGTCGTCGTGCGACTGTAAATTGGGTTGTGGCTGAACTTTCTCTCAGCTGCAGAGTACGGACGGGTTGACGGTTTCTATATGTGGCATTGTTACGTACACGATACTTATACCGCGACAGAGGAGAAATGCATGTTGTCGGCAAGCGTACATACACCTGCTGGAGGCCTGCAGCTCTTTGCGGCGATGTATGGCGACCGCGCGAGTCAGGTAGATCTTTAAAAAAAAAGACCGCGCGAGTCAGGAAGTCTGGCGGTTCTATTAGCGCTCATAAGCGGCTGAGCCGGCACAAATGTTTTCAATTTGACGACCACCATGAAGCTGCAATCAAAACTTGAGCTTGGGCTTATGTATACATTCAGGTTCTTATCAGCCGGTCCTGTTGTGGACGTCATCCGGGAAATGACTCGAAGCAGGAGTCATAACTCTGCTGCGTTCGCGCGATAAAGCACGTCCGTCTTCCCTTGAAGCCCCCTCGAACCGTGCAATATACCTCCAAAATGACGATTACTACGGCCCCCGACATCCAGAGTAACGATCTGTCTAACGCAAAAGCGAATGGCGGTCGTACCACACTCTCCGAGGAATATCTCAAATCGCGCTTGTCGATCATAGCGAAGAATCGTACCCATGATGGGAGTGGGTTCGACCGATCTGGAGACAAAAAATATCACTGACCATCGCTTCATCCCAATAGTTCGCAGCTGCTTGCACCTGGAGCAACGTCCAGGGCTGATATCGCTTCTCGCGGGGAAGCCTAACCCGTCGACGTTCCCTATCTCATCGTTGAGCTTCACGTTCCGAGATCCTGCCGATCCCGAGTCGCAGCTTCCCGTGCAGCTCTCGCAGCATGAACTCGAGTTGGCACTGCAGTATGGTCCTACGGCAGGCGTTCCAGAGCTTATAGACTGGGTGTACGATCTACAGGCCATGGCTCACGGGCGCAAACGAGGCGAAGGGTGGTCGGTTAATATCGGGAACGGCTCACAGGATCTCATCTACAAGGTAGGCCCAGTTCGCATGTCGGAAATCGTAGTGCATGCTCAATGACATCGGGGCAGGCCGTTACTGCGTTGGTGGACCCGGGGGACACTGTCCTGATGGAAGTTCCCGTGTACGCGTAAGTAGTCCCCTGGTTTACTCGATTTTCCCGCTGACTCTGGAGCAGTGGCGTGAGCCCCATGTTCCAGACGCTTCAGTGCGACATCATAGGTGCGTTCGTTGACCGAATTATCCGCCACCACATCGTGACACTGTTCTAGAGGTAGAAACGGATGCGCATGGCATATTGTCCCATTCCTTGAGGTACATTCTCGAAAACTGGCCCGATACAAAGCCGAAGCCTAAAGTCCTCTACACCGTACCCGTACGTTATACACACCCTCCTTGGATTGCAGTCGAGATTAATCACGCATGACTAGTACGGTGCTAACCCTACAGGCGCGACTGCCTCTCTTGAGCGTCGCCTCGAGGTACTAGAGCTAGCTCGCGTGCACAAGTTCTTCATCCTGGAAGGTAGGTTGTACAAATTGGATGGTTGCATTGAGGCTTAACCTCGTTGCAGATGATCCCTATCATTTCTTGTACTATGGATCGGCGCCACGGCCACCATCCTACTTCGCACTCGAACGCGACCAACCAGAGCAAGGCTGGGTTCTTCGCTTTGACAGTCTCTCGAAAATTCTGTCGTCGGGCATCAGGCTGGGATTCGTTTCCGGCCCTGAAACGATTGTACAGGCCATGCACGACCATGTGAGTTGGCGCGCACTACCTTGACGGCAGCCTGACTTATAAATACGCAGTCTATGGTTGCCAACCTCCAACCAAACTCCCTCGCGCAGATCCTCGCCCTAACTTTGCTGAAACGCTGGGGCTTTGAGGGCTTCAAGGAGCATGTTGCGCACATCGCTGAATTTTACCTGAAGAAACGTGACGTCTTTGTCGCTGCGATGGAGCGTCATTTGACGGACATCGCGGAGTGGAGCGTGCCAGAAGCAGGCATGTTCATGTGGTATGTCCTGCGGTTCAGTGTCTCCAAGCGCAGATACTTACAGCCACAAATCACCTCTAGGTTCAAGCTGGTCGTGGATGCAGAGGGTGAGAACGACTCCAACGCTGTGATCCGTACGACCGCACTAGAAAGAGGCGTGCTCGCGCTCCCCGGAACCGTGTTCTACCCCAACGGTCGGAAATCCGCGTACGTGCGCGCGTCATTCAGTCTGCTCGGCGAAAAAGACGTCGACGAAGCGTTAAGGAGAATCAGAGGGGCCGTGTTGGACAGTAGAGCGTAAGGAAGTACGTCGCACATGGCTGCTCGCGCCCCCGAGGGGTCCACAAAACCCTGAGGGCAGCCCCAGCATGGAAGGAACAGCTTAAACACCAATACCAGAACTTTTGACTCCCGTTTATTTTATAGAACTCGCGTCGTCTTGCTTCCTGCACCTTCATATTCGTCCGTAGGACGTCTGGGCGTGGCTGCCCCTCCCGCGACGCGTCCCCTAAGGCCGATCGGGTCAGGTGTTGGGAGCAAGTATACGGCACCGCCACTGTTCGGCCGAAGACCGCCTCGCGGAAAGGGGCCGTTGTGTCAGCCATGCATTGAACTGCAATGCAGTTACTCCATCACTGCGTACCGAGTTCGTGGAGCCTTCCTCATAACTCACGTCTTGCTCGGCGCGCGCATGATGCGCTAGGCTCGAGTGAGGATGTTTGGGAGGGGTTTTCCTGTGTTGGCAAGACCCCGCATTACGGGCTGCGCCTTTCGCCGCCAAATTCCGCCGCACAGGAAGCCCTCGAGGAAACTTCTTGCATGCAGAGAAGCCGCCATACGTTGGTATTCTCGCAAGCGGCCAACACCATTTCTATTCGCCTTTCAATCGCCCTATACTCTGATTAGAATTGGTCGTTGATATTTGCACGTCCTGACAGGTGTTTCTGACCACAACATCCATGTCAACGATACTATTGAGCACAAATGGTCAACCCGACAACTGTGAGAAGACGGCTGAGGACGGTCTGGCCAGAAAACCGTCTTCCCGAGGGCTTTCGAGCCACGTACGGGGCCTGCTCTCGCCAGATGGCATATTTCTACCCAGGAATTATTGCGGCAATCAGGTGCGCTGCAGGCAGAATACTTCCGTCAGTTGTCGACGCTTGCTCCCGCGGTGCGTACCCACCGTGAGTACCCTTGAATACACGCGGCTTATAGGGTAGCTTCACTCAGCGTCTTGGTTAAGCTTCGCGTGATTGTGGAGACGCGATATGAGGGCCAGCGGGAGTGCGTTCTCTATGGATGGCCGCGCCCGTATCCTGCACAAGGCAAGTCGGCATGTTGGACATCGACAGCCTTGGCGTCGGCCCTGCTAGCATGTTGGCGAAAGAGTCCATGGTGCGCCATCGATTTGTCTTTGATAAATCAGCTCGCTTAGGTGTGGGGTTGGCACCCGACGATCTGATGGCAGTCTTCGAGCGTTGGTTGTAACCCCGCGTTCCTGGGCCTTGTATAATTGCATGCGCCCACGCCGCCGTTGCACACGCAGCATGGGGAGGACGAGCAATGGCTCTGATTGCGTTTTCCTTGAGATCCGTTTATTACGTCGATAAATCCCCTACGTGACACCGGACTTGCTTATTAGCCGTGCAAGTCCTCAAGTTGAGGCAGATCAGAGCCGCGAGACGAGTGCTGCGTCTACGAACGTTCCCTGTGTGGGTCGTGTGAGTGGGTGCGCCCGTGAGACGCTTGTCGTAGTTTACACCTCAAAACTGATGGTGCTGCTCATTTCAAGTGATGAAAAGGGCCCGATACGAGATGGCCAAGGAGTTGGCCGGTGGATTGGGGGTTAGTTTGAGAGTTCGACTAGTGCTCCAATGCGGTAGAGAGACGTGTAGGAGGATAGATCTGGGGTGCAGAGGCGTGGTGGGGAACCGATATGTTTGACGGAGACTTCCTCGATAAGGACGCTGACCTAAGCGAGATCCATCGGCTGGCCGCGGCAATCCTGCCGGTATATCCAGCGCTGACAGGCGCCCGCGCTACTTGGTCTAGCTATCGTTCAGACGCCCATCGACCTCTCCTACTACGCCTGACTGTACCCTCTTCCAAAAGTTACCATTACCTTTCCCCCCTGCTTTTCAACCGCATCCACGCCCTTCAGCTTCACAGTTTGCAGCGTTGTCGTCCTTGTCTTTGACGCGAATCGCGAGTACCGCAGCCCTCGTCTGGCTGGTCTCGTACAACATGTCCTCAGCGAACACGCCCGCGCCTTCGCAAAGCGACGAATCCGCAAGCGGCCCGCTAATAGATCACGACAGGAAACACAGAGATGAGGTCGTCGTCACCGACAAGGTCAGGTCTGCACGCAATAGGAGCACCGACAAGAAGGTCATAAACCAGTACGAGTTCGAGGAGTCCTTGGGGAAGGGGCAACACGGCCAGGTGTGGGTTGCCAGGAATATCACGACCAACGAAAGAGTGGTAGGTACTTTCACACGCTTGACCATTGACACAGGGCTAACTTACGGTCATCATACGCTTGACATAGGCCGTCAAGACCCTAAAGCGCAAGGACAAGAAAGCGGAGAAGATGATGGCCCTCAGGAAACGAAATCTTCCCGCTTCACCTCACATGCCTCTCGTCGACAAACTTGGTAGCACCGAGCTGAAGATTCTCAAGGAGATTGCCATCATGAAGAAGCTCCGTCATCCCAACGTAGTGCGCTTGCTTGAGGTCATGGACGACTCGCTGTGTAAAGACATCTACTTGGGTAAGTCCCGTCATAAATATATCCTCGCTCCGCCCTGCCCTTGCGCTAGGTTATGCTGGATCCCTTCTAAATTCTTGGCGTACCGCGATGCTACTTCTGCACGGGCTTATACCGGCTAATACTGATCATTGTGTTCAGTGATGGAGTATTGCGCGGGCGGAGAGATAAAGTGGCGCACAAGCAACAACGAACCTACTCTCCGCGTCAACCAGACAAGACGTATTATCCGCGATGTTATTAACGGCTTGCAGTACCGTATGTTCACTACTTGGCTGGCTGGCAGCGTAAACTCATCTTTTGCAGTGCACTACCAGGGTATCATCCACCGCGATATTAAACCCGCTAATCTCATGTGGTCTACGGACCGCCAAGTAGTCAAGATTGGCGACTTCGGTGTTTCTCATTTCTCTTTGGCGCAGCGCATCGCTGCGGCGGGGGAAGAGGCCGCAGACGAAACTCCAGACCCTATTCTCCTCGACGAGTCTGATCTGTCCAAGTTTGCTGGCACACCCATGTTTCTTGCCCCGGAAGTCGTCGCCGACACGTCTTCTGACCTGCCCTCGGAAACGAACACCACGCTTACTGCTTCAGAAGACGTTTCCAGCACAAATACTCCACGACGCCGGCCTGCAATTACCAAAGCTATAGATATTTGGGCTCTCGGCGTTACGATCTATTGCCTTCTCTTTGGCGATCTACCTTTCAAGGGCGATAGCGAATTCGCCATCTACCGCTCTATTCGAGAGGATGACTGGGCCATCCCTACGAAGATGGGTAAAGATGAGGTGCAGACCGAGGGACGACACCCCAAGAAGTTTGCCAAGGTGAATAGGACGGAGGGCGCCCTTCTCATAGAGTTGTTGGAAGGTCTTCTCAAGAAAGATCCTGTTGAACGCTTTACGCTTCAGCAGGCGAAGGTACAGTCTCGTGTCATCGAGCGTTTGACCATTCTTCTCATGTGTCATGTGTGTAGTCGCACAAATGGGTCACCCGAGACATGTCGTCTGCCGACGAGTGGATCGCGAAAACTCAAATCGGCAACTCTATACGGGCAACCGATGCGGAAGCGAGTTCTGCGCTGTCTTTCGTCCGCTTCAAGTGGACAGTCAATCTCGCACGAGCCATGACAGGCTTCCTCCGCGGTGTACGTCCGCAGCGCTCTATTCGCCAGCCTGACAAGCCTGAACGTAGTCGTAACAAAGGGAAAGAACGTGAACGTGATAGAGATGATGTGGGCACCCGATCCATGCCAGTCGTCACACTCTCTCGCCAGAAGAGCATAGCGATTGGCGCACACGAGCGCGAGAAACACAGGCAAAAGCGAAAACAAGTGGTACAAAGCGGCGACCATCAAATATCCGTGGACATCAGTCAAGCAGAGTGGCGACATTCCAGCCACCACGTGAAGTCGTCTCAACCGACGGCTTCAGGGAGTAGAGTCGAGGGATCAGGGTCCAAGCCCCGCCGCGGGTCGGCGCCTACTAATCCACCATCCATGTTAGACATGCTCAGTGTACCGCCACCGTCCTCTCGGATTGCATCCCCACAACCGAAGCACCCTAGCAAGAGCCCACAAATCACAACTCCTTCTTCACCCTCTTCCCCCGACACTCCAGACGACCGAAGTCGTCAGCGCTTTGCTGTACTTCCTGGGCTCTATCGCTGGGTAACCGGCAGGTCAGGTGCTCCTTCACCAGTAGGCATGAGCACATCCACGCTACCTTCCGGGGCAACATCTCCAATAACGGCCTCGAGCCTGATGCAGGTAGAACGCAGGCTTCCCGTAGTCCGCGATCTCACTCTCCGTCGGAGCGAGGATGCGCTTCAGCACATATCGTCACGGAAGAGCAGCAGCAGCAGCGGGCCGCTGACGTTTGCTATGCGTGCTGCGAGTTGGGGCGAGGTCGGTAACTACCGCCCGTCAGAGGACATGCAGAGCATCTACTCGGGCGGCGAGCGGGACGGAGGAGAGACATTGGATGACGATACACGCTTTGTAGGGGCGGGCGGCTATGCCCAGAGTCCTGTACCCTCGGTGCCGAGCGCGGTGCTCAGCACTGTGTCGTCAGCGGCATCCATCGGTCAGCCAGCTTTCAACGCCGCCCAGGTGCTGCTGAGCCGTGGAGGGGACGGCCCGCCCACTCCAACCGATCACAGTCGCCACCGATCACATACCACCAGCCCGCTCGCTCGCAGTCCTCGAGGCTATGAAAGTAGGAGTCGCAGCCGACTTAGTCACTCTTCCGAATCCTACGAGTCTAACTCTAGCTCGAGCATGTCGGGAGAGCGCACACCATCCGAGATGGACTTCACCGACCTGCAGCCGAGCACGAGCCAGATGTACAACGAAGAGGACGATAGCGAGGACGAGGACATCACGCCGCTGGAAGTGCGTACTACGCGCCGGCCATCGGTGTCGATCATCGAGGCGTCGCCATCGCCGCCACCACGGCGGAGTGAGGAGTGTTCGCGCGGGCGCCCACGCCCCACGGTCTGTATCTAGCGAAGGACTCACGGATGATTTATTAGACACTACTAGATGTCGGACGGTTTTAATTCCTAACATATTTGTCGCCACTCGCATCTGCATAGGCCCTCGTAGATTCCCCCATGCCCATCGATCTTGCTCATGGTTCATGTTGTATTATCCCTCTCCCATCCAATATGTGTGTGGTTTCCCTTAGACAATACAGTGCCTGCGCGAAGAAATACCACAGCAGTTTCTCCCCAATAATCGTAGGGCACGCAGCTCGATTCGTGGCCACTGGCCATTGCCCTAAAACGTCTATCGTTGTCAGGCTTCCGCTACTGGCACGCACCAGGTTCTTGACACGCAGAACGTGCAGAGTACGGAGTATCGTCACATGTTGATTGCTCGTATATAGTAGACTGTGCAAGCTGTGGCCGTAGGCATGGCAAATGCTGGGGCGAGTAACCGATGGGTGTCTGAGTGATGGCCCGTCATTGGCCTTTCCGCGGTTCACAAACAGGTCCAAACAAAGGGCAGTCCCATCCGAGGTTGAACGCATTTTCTGCTTCACTTTCCTCTCACGATTTCATCCTATACCCCCGACATCGAGTTCTACACGACAACCGGCACGCGATGTCACACCCAACTTACGGTCGTAATCGCGAATCCATAGCCGACCTCGAATGCGAGCTCAACGACCTTTTCCGCGAACATCCTGCATCCACTTTCAACGACTCGGAAGAGCCTGTTATACCCGGCGATGCACTCGTCGACATCCTACGCACTTTTTCACGCAATCACGACGCCGTCGATTTAATGAGCAAATCAGAGGAGGACCAGCTAATTCAGCTCATCAACGACAATCCCGGGCTAGCGGTTACTCCTCACGTTCTTATTCAATTCATTGTTATGCGCACCGCAAGCCCCAAAGATACCCCAGACGGCTCTCCACTGCCAGAAGAGCAAACCACGGAAGAGCGTGGCAGAGCAGAGCAGAATTCCGAATACAACGACGGTAGCCGGTCGCGATCGTCGAGTCGCGGTTCCGTCGGCACGTCTGTCTACCGGCCACCGAGCAGACCGACGTCTCGCGGTCCCCCTCAAACCCCTGTGGGACAATCTGCTTTCAATGTACCGCGACGACAGCGTGTCCAGCATCCTAATCCTGTACCGTCGAGTTGGACGCGTCGGCCAAATGGGCGCCGAAACAGTGACGCCGGAAGCCATTCACGGTCCGCGAGCGACTCAGATGTACGTCTCAAAAATTCATTTAATTTTCCCCCATTTCTGACAGCAAATATACTTGCAGTCTTCATCCCCTCCCATCGCGTTCTCTCGTTCAGAGGGTCCATTTGGTCGCACCCGTGCACCATCAGACCCGAAGTCGCCGACGCAAGATTATGGCGCGTTCTCTCCCACCAGCGTCAGCTCCCCGCCCGGTTCTTTTTCCCGCCCGCACTCGCGTGCGCGGTCACATTCATCCGCTAGCAACAATGGTGGCGCACTCCGAGGTGGTCGATATCGCTCAGAATCACCAGAAATGGGCGAAAGATCCTTTGGATCGAGCTGGAAGTCATCTCGTCCTGATTCCAAGTGGGAGGCAGACCCTCCCACCGGACTCATGTCCCCTCCACCAAGTGACCGGTCGGAAGCCTCTTTCGGCGACGACGACGATTATCATCGCGGTGTCTCTAGCCTGCCCCTACCACCTCGGGACAACGACTCGGGTTCAGATTCCGATGAGGATCACGATGATACGACGAGGGGCTTGATCGTTGGTCACGAGCGTACGATGACCGGGTCCTCCACTATTTCGCTCGACATGCACGACCGCATCGACGCGCTTCAGAAGGTCAACGACGACCTGCACAGGAAAGTGTATGAGGCCGAAGAAATTGTGCGCAGGAAGATGGCAGAGCACGACTCTGACGTGGAAGCGCTACAGCAGCGTATCGAAGAGTTGAAACTAGAGATCAGCGCGACTAAGAGGCAGGAGAAGGAATTGCGGGCCAAAGATGTAGGTCTATAGCCGCTGATATCACATGATCTCACGCTGAGTCCTTGTAGCGCGCATCCTCGACGCAAATCGCCTCATTGGAAGCCACTGTGGCTCAGGTCTCAAAGGCATTGGAGAATTCTCGACAAGCATATGCAGCCTTACAGGCTCAGTATACAGAACAGTGCGGTAAGAGCTCATACATTGACCGAAATAATGATGTACTCACGCTCAGGCTTAGATGAGGCTCAGAAATCTCGTCAATCACTTCTGGAGCGGGACGAGGAACTGCGGACAATGAAGGAAGCTAATTCTTTGCAACTTTTGGAGATTAGGAAGTGGGAAGACGAGTCACATCGATGGCAGCGCGATATCAAAGACTTCGATGCGACTGTATTGCAGGCTCAGCAGACAGAGGCGGCCCTCGACCAGCAGTTGCAGGTGAATATGGTGCTGAAGGAGACTATCGATCGTCTTCGTTTCGAGCTGGACGAGCTGCGCACGAGGAGAGCCGCTTCAGCCGGTACCGCGAGCATTCATGGGAGCGTCAGCAAGAGTCTTGGTGCGGAGCTGCTCAGCAAGATGAAGGACGGAGCCTGGGAAGATGGGCAAGAGCACGAAGAGGAAGAACACGAGGTAGACGAGCCTGTCGAAGAAGCGCACGCCGACGGTTCTGACACCGAAGGCGAAGATGTGATCCGGACCATCATAACACGGACGAAACGTGTAAGTCCATCCTGCTATCCTCCACCTCATGTATTGACACACTGCCGCATCTCTCATAGAAGGGTCGTGGCAAGCATGGTGCGGAGATCGTCACCCACGAGGACGCGAAGGAGTACTCGGATATGGGGATACAGTCCGACCTACCTACGCGCACCTGCGAAACGCAGACTGATCCTGAGTCGCGGATCCTGACTGCGTCATTCAGCGTACAAACCGAAGATACCTCTGTGGCGACCATGTCGATCCAGACAGACCCTGTACCCGAGCCGCAATTCGAGCCGGAGCACCGCCACACATCAAGTATGAGCATCCAAACTGAGGATCCCGAAGCCGGGGACGAGGCTGAAGAGGAGCCCGAAGCTGAAGCTGAGCCCGAGCTGGAAACACCTCATCTCACTGAGGATGATGACGAAGCCATGGCGTCATCTTCTTCCACCCTGATACCGCCTACTCCCAGGGCTCAGCCTTTGGACCAGTCTCATCTCTATCCTCAAGACCTTCCGCCAACATACAATCAAGTAACAAGTCAGGACGAACTGATCGTTCGCATCCGGGGCGAGACGGTGAAAGAATGCCACCACGGCCTCAGGGTCCCACTCCAACCTATCCCAGGCGGTGTTTCCGACGAATGCAAGGAAGCGTGGAATCTTGTAAAAGAGGAACTTGGAGTCGAGTGCGCTATTATCGAGAAAGTTATCGGCGTATCGTCGCCCGACGGCGCAGAGTCTTCTCGCGCGACGCGGGGTTCGAGGCGCAGCAATCGCTTCTACAATATCTACAATACCTTCGTCATCGGAGGGAGACCGGGGGTTCCCACTGGCACCCAAATCCTTTGGTGCATCTCTACCGCCGTGGTGGCGGTGGCATTTGTTGGGCACGCCATGGCGCCTCAACATGTCATCTCAGGCGGCCCGAGTTACTACGATCGCGTTGCCTGGTCAAGCTTCAACTCAGTGCAGACCTTCGGAGAGGGCTTCGCTTCGGACACTTCTCACTCCACCTTCTGGAACATTGTGGGTAAAGTCGGCGGTGGAGCAGCGCGTTCCCTCAGAGGCTGGCCTACCTAATCGTCCCGTTGTCACGGGTACATCCAAGTTATATGCTCGCTCGACACTTCATTGTCATCTACGACACGTATACCCATACCCCAAGCAACAACTCGGAATACGCACCCAATATATCTTCTCGACCTCCCCTCAATCTTGCCATGCCACATCAACGACAATGTAAACTACCACATCGCTCGTATTTACATCACAACGTACTAGTCAGCCTAATCCATGATGGAGTAGCTGTATGCGGTCGCTCGGACTATTTCATGTGTTAGGAGGTATGTTGTACGTGTAGGTATCATTATGTTGTATGGAATAGTATGCTGTATGACCAGACGGTTGCAGACAACGCTCCTCAAGATACGCTGACGTGACTTCTAGCGGTTTGTCCCATTTATGGCAGGACGGGAGCTCTCGAACCTAACAAGCGCAAACAAATGGTTTGGTACAGCCTCAAGTGCCTGATTCTGACTACATGCGTTTGTCGCACTGTGGGAACGAGTCAGAGGTGAGTTCTCCGCGGCGCAATTGGATTTATAATTGACAAATTCGTCCCGTCTACGTAGATTGAGTATCTGTCTAGCGTCGAACTTGTCTTGACCTCAGGATCTCTGCGCTACCAGTTCACATGAAGCATTGCAGGACGGCATCTCGAGGTATTGATTAAATCATGACGACAATGGGTATCGCATTTTGCCATGCTCTTACGGGCTCCCGTCGATATTCAATCACGGCCGGGATCCACGTTGGCCGGCAACGTGTACAAGCTCCGCCGCTGAGCGCTGGGTGCTGAACGCTGAACAGCCAGTGGCCGTGCAGCCTACCCTGTTGGGCGTGCGGGGGAATACCTAGCTCAACTAAGCCTACTGGCTACAGCATGTTCCTCATGCTGTAGTACGCAACCACCTATCTTGCGTCAAATAACACCTGTCAAGCGTATAGCCCGCGCCCCGGGCCCTGCTGTGCACCTGCAGAAGACCACATGTCAGCAAGTACAAATGAATATATACTCCTCACCGAGACCAAAGACAAGCATCGCACTTCCCTTTTCATCCTCAGTAATAATTATTCCGCTCGACGACATGGCATCCTCTTCTACGACGACCCAAGACGAGGTAGTCACCATCGCGTATGTGCAGACTTCAATGCTTGAGTGATGCGTATTACTCACGCCGTGCTGGTCTAGTGTGATGGGCGCGACTGGCGCAGGAAAATCTACAGTGAGTTGAATTGCGCCTAAACATGTGACTCGCCGCATACTGAAGGCACCCTGCAGTTCATCAACATGCTCAGCAGCTCGCACTTTCGCGTGGGTTACGGCCTCGAATCTTGCACCTCCGAGGTCCAAGTTGCCTCTCCGTTCCTGCTGGACGGGCGGATGGTGACCCTCATAGACACTCCGGGTTTCGACGATACGGTCAAGACAGAGGCCGAGATCCTCAGATTGATCGCTGACTTTTTGGCTGCTACGTGAGTGTCAGTCGTCCAACATGGAGGTCACAGCTGATGACCTCGAACATAACTAGATACGAGCAGGGCCGAAAGCTCAGCGGTGTCATATTCCTTCACCGCATCTCCGACCACCGCATGGGTGGTGTAGCACGGAAGAACTTCCGTCTCTTCCGTAAGGTGTGCGGTGACGGCACGCTGAAGAATGTCGTCATCGTCACCAACATGTGGGGCGAAGTCAAGCAGGACGTTGGAGAGAGCCGTGAAAGCGAGCTAGCCTCGAACGAGCTCTTCTTCAAGGCTGCGCTGGACAAGGGCGCCCACATGCTACGACACGACAACACCGTCGAGTCAGCGCAGCGCATCGTGCGCGAGATCTTGGGCAACCAGCCGGAACCACTTCTCATCCAGCGCGAGACCGTTGACGAGGGCAAGTCGCTTGCGCAGACGAACGCGGGCTTGGACCTCCAGGCGGAGTTGGACAGGCAGGCCAACAAACACCGCGAGGAGCTGACGAGCTTGAAGTCCGAGATGGAGGAGATGATGTCGACGAAGGATGCCAAGCACGCGGAGGATATCGAGGACCTCACAGCGACGCTTAAGGCTGTGCAAAGCCAGCTGGAGACTGTTGAGGCGGAGAGCCAGATGATCCGAAACGAGCGGGACAGCGATCGCACAGAGCACGAGGACCAGGTAAAGAAGCTGGTCGCCGCGATGAATGAGAAGGAATCGGAGTTCCGGCTGCTTCAGTCGAACGTGGAGGAGCACAAGCAGAGGATCGAGCAGATGGAGGCGGCGCTGGTTGTTGCCAAGCAGAAAGCGGAAGAGCAGGAGGCGAACAGGCAGAAGGCGGAGGACGACCTCAAAGCGTCCAATGCAGCCTACCAGGAAGAGCTTGAGCGTATGCGCAAAGACTTCGAGAAGAAGCTGGAGACCGCTAAGGACGCGGTTACCAGGCCTCGGGTGCCCCCAGTGCAGCAGACGTTCGCGCAGGAGCAGTGGTCGAAGCTCTTCCAGGCGCAGCGCCAGAGGCGCGGTGTCTTCGGCGCGGTGGGCGCAGTCATTGACCAGTTCTTTGGTGCGGCACGGTGAAGTCGAGCCTACGACCTAAGCATAGGCCTAAATTATTCCTTTATTCTATTTTACACCGACTCCGCCCGACGAGAATGTCTTGGTTGTAACTGTAGCTATCACGTTAATATCATGAACCTAGTTGTCAGATATAAAATAGGGTGTGTCAAAAACGCACGACCGATTACTGGGTAGATATCGATCAGGATTGCGAAGGAGAGCGGGCCGGACGTTTTTCACTTTCTTCGCAATTTGACCATTGCCGCATTGCATCGTGACCAGCAGTAAAAAGGCGTACGGATGCTGACAGTGTAGTACTTATTTCTCGCCGTGATTTAACCGCGGGCATCTGACAGTCGACCTGGGTTGGACCGTGTCGCGCCAGGCTCGGCGGTGTACGTGACAGTGTACTCAGAATCCTACGAACCTGGCCACTTCGTCTGGTCTCACAATGATATCAATCATTGAGATATGTTACCTGCTCCTCCGCGTTCCTGACGGAACCTGTACGTGTTTTCAACGCGTAAGCCGTGAATAACACGAACGAGCACGCACAAAGAATACGTGCCAAACCGATGACATGCATCTAGCTTTGCGATGTATCGCGTCAACGCAGATGGCCATATTGCAGGTGCGAGTGTAACTTCTTGCAGCGCGCGCCGCGGAACCGCCAGCTTCACAAGCCACGTGTGGGATTGATGGCAACATAATGTGCCCCGACCGTGACCTCCTGGGCTTTTTCTTCAAACCACCATCATCTGCTCTATGCTCTTACTTTGACTGGATCACTGCGATAACTCGCAAGATATACAAAGACGGTGTACCCGGGAGAGGGACGAGTACGTTTGTTTCACCGTCATGTTCGCCATGTAACCACAAGATCACTTCGTGTAGTGCGACCGCTCGCATGCTTCGCTACATGGAAGAAAGCGTAGCACAAGGTCGAAAGGCTATTGAGAATCATTTTACGATGCAACTTACTGTTTTCAGTCATAGTGTCGCGTTAGTTGTGTAAACCTCGGCGATACTCATCTCTCAATTACCGACAGTGTGCACGCGCCCCTGGCCCGCTCACGGAACACGCGAAACGACGTTCCATTGCTGGGGCCAAGCAAGTGTTCCGGCCCACGCAACACGTCCAGGAGCTGCAAAGGCCCCTCGTCTACCCGACATACACCCATCCACATGACAATCATCAATGAACAGTGTGCGGCCCGCCGCTTTATACTCGGCAACTCGACTTGAGACCGTCATATGTACAAGCTACAGGCAGCGCCATCCGAGCTCGTGGTTGACAAATATCAATACCGTATATAAGGTAGCTGGTGTGTTCGGTGTGTTCGGTATCTCGTACTCTTCGGCGCCATGGGGCGATTTACTTTACTCTCCCTGCTCGCAGGAGTGCCGCTTGTTTGGGCGGTCACGTCCCAAACCTACACGTGGAAGAACGTCAAGATAGGCGGTGGCGGTGGTTTCGTGCCCGGCATCGTCTTCAATCCTTCTCAGAAGGGCCTCGCCTATGCGCGTACTGATATCGGCGGTGCTTACAAACTCAACGCGGACGACACTTGGACCCCTCTTTTGGATTTCGCCAATGACACTACTTGGAATTACTGGGGTGTCGATGCTCTTGCAACCGACCCGGTAGATCCAACTCGGTTGTACCTCGTGCGTCTTCCAAATATCTGCCACGTAGATCTTGGCCCTAATCCTCTCTTAGGCGACCGGCATGTACACGAACAGCTGGGATCCGAACAACGGACAGATCCTGATCTCCAAAGACCAAGGCAAGACATTCACGCCTTCGCCATTGCCGTTCAAAGTTGGCGGCAACATGCCCGGGCGAGGCATGGGCGAGGTGAGCGATGGCGTCATAGCGTTGGGCAGGTTCTAATGAACCTATTAGCGTCTTGCAGTGGATCCCAACAGCAACAACATTCTGTTCTTCGGGGCGCGCAGCGGTAACGGACTATGGAAGAGCACTAACTTCGGAGCGACCTGGGCCAAGGTGTCCAGCTTGCCTAACGTTGGTGAGCTTGATGTGTTGTTCGCTGTTCTTCCGCGCTTATACTTTCCCGTAGGAACCTATGTACCCGATCCAACGGACACCAGCGGATACAACAACGACAAGATAGGTGTCTCTTTTGTCACCTTCGACCAAACTTCGGGGTCATCTGGCAAGGCGACACCTCGCATCTTCGTCGGCGTCGCCACGCAGGGCTCTCCCAACATCTTCATGTCAAACGATGCAGGATCATCTTGTGCGCCCCTTCTCGCGGGTTTTGATCGAACTGCAACTGATGTCAAGCAGGGACTGCTCTCGGAGGAACCAATACCAGCTGGATCCCTCACAAAGGTGTCCTTTCTCCCGCTGAGAAATCTTTGTACATCTCGACCGCCGACGGTGCTGGTGAGTGATTCAGAGAGGGGCCCTTCTAGATCATACTAAGTTCTCTGACTTCTCAGGACCGTACGATGGTACCCTTGTATGGTCATTCCTTTGCCTCAATACTCTCCTGCTCATTGATTGTGCAGGGCGCCCTTTACAAATACAACATCACCTCAGGGTCCATGACCAACATCTCTCCTGTCTCGGGAGGTCCGTGCTTCTAGTGTTGCCAATTTTGCAGATACTCAATCCTGTGACATATAGGCGATCTCTATTTCGGGTTTGGGTAAGTGCAGGCCGCCAAAAGCCATCACCGAAGATGCTGAGATGACTTCCTTGTAGTGGGCTTGCTGTCGATCTTCAGAAGCCTGGTACCGTGATGGTCGCCGCTCTGAATTGTTGGTGGCCAGACGGGCAAGCCTTCCGCTCTACCGACGGCGGGAAGACGTGGACAGGGCTCTGGGCATGGCAGAGCTATCCGACAATGAACCGATACTACACCTATGACGACTCGCTTGCGCCATGGATTGGGCCAGATGGTACCGCCAATAGCATCGTTACCCAGATCGGCTGGATGATGGAATCGTTGGTCATTGATCCGTTCGACTCCAACCACTGGCTGTATGGCACGGGTGAGACCATCTACGGTGGTCATGACCTCCTCAACTGGGACACCAAGCGCAACGTCACGCTCAAGTCCTTAGCGGACGGCATTGAGGAGACGTCTATTCAAGGCCTGATCTCTCCGCCGGTGGGCCCAGAGCTGCTGTCCTCCATCGGCGATGTCGGTGGGTTCGTCCATAACAGCCTTACGACGCCCCCGACAACGGAATTCTCCAACCCCACGTGGTCGACAAGCTCTGACCTTGACTTTGCTGGCAACGTGCCCAAACAGCTCGTTCGTATCGGTACTGGCGACAGGTATGTGGCCTCGTGTCTAGCAAGCGAATATAGCTAAACTTTACATAGTTCGGAAGGCAAACAGGTGGCTCTCTCTTACGACTCGGGCACGAGTTGGTCTCAGGATTATGGTACGTACCGCAGTTATCGCCTTCGGACTCTCCCTTATCTGTGTGTAGGTGCGGCCGACAACATCGAAGGTGGCAAGGTGCGAAAAAAAAATCGCGCTCCCGGCAGCTTGCTTACGAATCTCGTTTAGGTTGCCCTCAGTGCCAACGGTGACACTGTGCTCTGGCGCAGCGCGAACGGAGGCGTTCTGGTATCTCAGTACACGTCTCCCTTCGCCAACGTACCCACACTTCCCACGGATGCTGCCATCGCATCGGACAAGACCAACAATTCCGTCTTCTATGGTGCCTCGGGCTCCAAGTTCTACCTCTCCACCGATGGCGCACACACGTTCGCAGCGAAGGGCGCGCTTGGCACCTCGACTTCACCCGTGAAGGTTGTCGTTCACCCGAATATCACCGGCGACGTCTGGGTGTCGACCGACAAGGGTCTCTTCCATTCGACGAACCTGGGGACATCGTTCACTGCGATCTCCGGCATTTCTCAGGTACGGGCTGGTTTGTATACGCATATCGCAAGGACTTGACGTCTCGCTTTCAGGCGTGGGCTATTGCATTGGGGGCACCGGCGAAGGCCGGCGGATATCCTGCTATCTTCGCTGCAGCCAACATTGGTGGCGTCGGCTACTTCAGGTCTGACGATGTCGGTGTGACATGGGTCAAGATCAACGATGCGACGCACGGCTTCGGTTCTGCAAGCGCGAACGTCATTACCGCCGATCCTAGGATTTACGGCAGGGCGGGGGGTCTCCTGAGCTGGGAGTACAAAGCGCTGATGATCCCATGACTAGGGTGTACATTGGTACCAACGGACGAGGCATCTGGTACGGTGATGTGGCGAAATGAAATTGGACAATCCTTTGTGGTCGAGAATGCGAAAAACTCCAGGGTAACTAGCGGCATGTACTGTAAGCATTGAACGGTGTGTACGTCGCGAATAGGGAATAGGGATGTGTTTCTGTACTATCCGTGCCTCTTGTGTGGTACTCTTCTATGCTTGGGTTGTCTGTATCACAGCGCCAGCTGTCTGATCCCTGACGCTCTTCACAAAACTAATGGCGCTCGTGCCGCCTGTGCCCTGTGTTTCCAGCTGTGGCCGGCCGCCCTTTCTCGACGGACCCACAATGTACATGGCTACGATCTTGACGTGCGCGTCACGGAAGATCTTCAGCGAGGATACCGCGTGGTTGTATGCCTCGGTCAAGTCCTTGTCATCGGTGGTCTCGACGAGTGTACGAAGAGGCCGCGGGTTCACTGATAGGTGTCTCAGGAAAGCGCGGTGGTGGCGGGGCATGTACGACTGCATCCGCGTGAGGAACGACACCGATGGCTTCTCCCTCGCCGCGGCGTTGTCGGGTGTCGCCTTGCCTGTTACGCCCGGCGCATGCGAGTACCTGTCCACTCCCAAGAATACGTCAAGCGCGTGTACGAGCGCGCTCTGCCCCGCACTGGGGCCAGACAGCTCTGTGGGCTGCTTGAGCTCCGGTTGCGTTTCGAGGCCCTCAAACACCCACTCGCGCGGCGGCTTGTCTGAGTCTGCGCCACGGAACCACGGGCGGATCTCATTGTAGAACACTTGTGGATCACAGCCCTCGCGCACCGCAAGGAGCAAGGTGGTGAGATCGCCGATGACGCCGGCGAGCGAGTGTAAGAACGTCGTGATGCGCTGCACAGCGATAGCGTCGCCCACGAAGGCTTCGTCCATCGTGGCCCGCATCAGCTCGAGCGCTTCTACGCCCCGGAGCTCGATCCGCGCGGATGAGAGGTAGAATTCCTCTTCGTCCTTCGTGCCTGTGAACAGCGTGAGACAACGCAGATTGTCCGGTTCAGGCACGGCAGACTCCGAAGTGTCGCGAACGAGTGCCCAATTATATAGAACGTCGTCAGAATAGGTGAGGACGGGGGGCATTTGCAGGTGGCCGCAGATTTGCAGAAGAGGGATCGATATCGGTGCGGGGATGCGGACGTCCGCAGTGGGCGGGAGCGACCGAATGTAAAAGTGCATCGTCCATGATAGCACGAGATGGGCGCGACGCAGAAGTATTTCTGACTTCTTGAGGTCTACGGTGGGTAGAGCGGGTGACTGTGGAAGTCATTAGCACGTATGATATCATCTATCACCTACATCAGAATGCAGACTCACCTCGCGGACACGAGCACGCCATAGTTCAGACCGCGTCTGGTCCTCCTCTGACAAACCTGGTTTGTCTCCTAGCTGCAGCTTCCCAGTGATAGCATCTGCGAGCACAACCTCCCAGAGATCGTACTCAGGGGGTAGACGGGCAAGCGGAGGTTGCGGAGGCATGAAGCCTGTGCGGGTATCAACATCGAAATCATGCGCGGCCAGCGTCGACGTGTCTACCGTTCCGGACGGCAATCCGACATTGCTGTCCGGCCGAGGGAGGGCGAGGAAGTGGTCTGAGGGAAGCGTGTTCATGAAAGTATGGAGATCGGAGGAGGACATGGTTGTGGTTTATAACAGAGTCATGTCGCGGCGAGTGCTGTGAGGTTGCTGAAATATCGATGGCCAAGCCGGTGGACGACGAATACTAAAAATCTGGGTGAGTAAGGGTGCGCAAGCGCGATTTCCCGGACCCCCGTGGGCGCTTAGTCAGCCGAGCTGCCTTATCCGGCATGACGCCCGAGGATTGCTGGCCACGAGCCTGTTGCGTTCGCTTGACTGTAGAATGAAGAGACTGAGTATGAGTGCAGGAATGAAATGATGTGTTCAGGCTGTTGAAACATATAATCCCAGTCCTCCAATATTATCGGCGCCATCCATTTCTCCAGCCTCATGATCATTTGAGTGTTCGCCGTGCCACTGCCGGGGCCGAACCGCCAAGGACTGCTAACGAACGTGGGGCTAGACCAGTACGTTCGAAATCCTCTTGCCCAAAATCACGAAACACTTCGCGATCGGTCGGGGGTCAGGGGGCAGGTGAAACGCTTGTTCCGCGCTATCGACGACGCGTCGGTAGACTGAGCTTGGATGTTGTTACGCGTTCGGTGGACTAAATCCTTACTGGAATAACCGATATGTGGCGTCGAATGGTGAACGTGCGCGGTTCTATGCGAGTAGATCGGGGGAGGGGCCACGGTAACGGTCGAGAGCTTGTAAGGGTACCATCGGAACCTGCTGCATGTGAGCGGTGAATTGTCCCCCTAGGCGTACTGTCGGCTGGTGAATGCTTCAACATAGCCTCGCCTGGGGCAGTATGTATGTCACCTTGCCATGTCGTTAACTCCAGAACGGGGGTTGTGGCATGAATTCCATATGACTGTTGGTCGCAGTCTGAGGGAGTACAGATCGATTCGGCGCCACCATTCGCTCAGGCGCGTAGGTTTCATATCTCTGCATTTTATAATTGTCAGCTTTGCTATACCACACATGCCGCCAGGGATGGAACGAAAATACGAGATACCACGGACCTATGTACGACGTGGTAGCGAGCTTTCACAGCGCTACCGCGGGAACAGAGCCAACGAGAAGTCTTTGACAGGCGCCGGCGACTTCACGTGGCAGATATCGGAGGAAGGACCGCGTACCGACTGCCCTCCCATTTGTTACCATCGTCGTCGAATTTACAACATCCTGACTCGCCGAGATGTACCCATAAAGTCCAACGCTCACAGCTCGTATCGCATAATTGTGACAATTCTGTGGATCTTTCCCAACAACCTAGTTACGCGCAGCACGCGGCACGACGGTACCAGATGCTGCTCAAGCCCCTGTGTACATCGGCCAGTCTAACCACCCTTCCGTACCAGGCGTGTAAAATGAAGAGCGGTCATACTTTTGCAACGGTAGACCCTCTGTCAGCCGGCGAGGCAGATCTGGATTCGAGGTAAAGGATCGTCCGAACGCCACCAGATCTGCCCGCCCTAAACATGACAAATTAGCCCATCGGTGAGTGTCGCGGTAGAACGCAATGACGCACCTTCGTTGATAGCTTCTCCCGCGCTTTCTGCAGTGTGCCCACCTGCTGCGATTAACGGTGTGGTCGTGAGCAGTCGTCTGAACGGCCAGAGACTGTATTCAGATGTGCTTGGACCACAGTCGTTTGTGTCGCGCAAAATATCGCCCGAAAACGCCCCTTCCGTACTCATCTGGTCGTATCTTGGCTCCACCATGTGCACGTACGCCAACCGTCGTTTCTCCAACTCTTTGGTATATGTGCTGAACGTGCCCAAGCGGTCGCTGTCGCGAGTTCCTTGTAGGACATGAAATGGCGCGATCCTGATAGCAGTACGCTCGGGCCCGATACTCGCCACGACCGCATCGACGACCTGCAGCGGGAATCGCAAGCGATTTTCTATCGCACCACCATACTCGTCCGTGCGGTCGTTTATGTTGTCATGCACGAAAGTGTCGAGCAGGTAGCCGTTTCCGCCATGCACCTCTACCCCATCGAACTCAGCCTCTACAGCATTCTTCGCCGCCTCTGCAAATTGCGATACAACCTCTTGAATGCCCTCCAGCGAAAGGCGCTCGCTCTCCACGTACGCCTCCTCCGTGTTGTCTCTACCGAATAACTGATGTCGTCCTGGAAGGGGTGTGCTCGTCGCCGCGAGCGGTGCGTCCCCGCCAGTCGTGCTCGGTACTCCGACGCGTCCGACGTGCCAGATCTGGCAGAAGATGTACGCGCCCTTGGCGTGCACTGCGTCTGTGACCGCGCGCCAGGCCGACATCTGCTCGCGCGTGTAAATGCCCGGGGTGTTGGGGAAGCCTCGGCCGCGCGGGTGGATGACTGTGCCCTCTGATATGAGAAGACCACCTGGAGTCGCGCGCTGGGCGTAGTACTCGGGAGTCAGGGGATGAGGTACGCCGTCTGTCGAGGCTCGCATGCGAGTCATTGGGGCTAGGACGATGCGGTGCTGAAGTTCTAAATTTCCAAGAGAGAACGGCTGGGAAAGAGCATCAGAGGTCCGCATTCTATGCACCCGCATGCATCGACTTGCTAGTGAGCACCTGACGTAAATATGTCTCTTATATCTGTACTTCTGGCTGCGAAGTGACAATATGGAGATAACTCTGGACTCCCTACACTTTGTCAGCCGCTTACGGATGAGTTGCGCACATCTTGGCGAAAGAAGGACATGTAGACGCTGCATGTCGTTTCCCCTGATGGGCGAGCTATTTTGATTATTGGTACAGCTTACTGATACAACTAGACTGCAGGATGTGTGGGAGGCGTAAATATGCATAAGAAGATGAAATGTGGCGAAGACGAAATGAGGAGGAGTAAAAGAAAATGCAGTGTCCTGAGCTAGTTTTCTATACGCACGGCGATACCAGCGCATGCGAGCGTCGATCAGTATCGACTATGAGAAGCGAAGAAGGGGGGCGTCAATCTCGGAGGGAACGGAATGTTCAGCCGTAGACGATCCTGCAGGAAAAGATCTTCAGTATTCGATCTGTGGAAGGAGAGGTGCCATAGTGACTTACCCTCGTGCAGTTGTTGAGATGGGCTTGAAGTCCGTACGACCTGACTCGACGTAGTGGCTGAGCACATCTGTCCAGTCGTCTCGCGAATCCCAGGTGATACGACTTGGAGAGTCGACTTCGACCGGCATTACTTGGCTGACTTCGCCGCACTGAATGATGATGACAGCCGCTCCGATGCCGCCGCTCTTCCTGCATCGGTCGTCGCGGCGACGAATATCTTCCCCGACAAGCGGGTCGTTGTCTGTGACATATGTGCGAGGCACGACGTGGGTCGACTTGATGGAGAAGCTATGGTGTAGTCGTTAGATGGCTTGCCACAGGGGAATACGAGCTACGACTCACCGACGAAGAGAGTCTGATGATTGCCGGTAGCTCAACTCCACGAGGAGGGCCTGCTGCCGAACGTTCGACGGCACGCGCTTTAGCTGCAGTGCTTGGAAGCCTGCCCAGCTGAGAAGGTTCGCGTGCGCCGACGTGAACTTGCGGAGTCCCCGGACAACATCTTCACTAACGCCTGTCCCTGCAAGCTGCTGCTTCGCAGAGACAGTCGCGCCGGAAGTATGCTGGCAGATTGGCTTGTGTGAGGGCCAGTGTAGCTTTTGGCACTCCTGAGACTGTGCAGATGCGTTAGCGATCAGGTACATACGGATCCGCAGGAAAGGCCTTACGCAATATTGTGTCACCATCTAAGAATGCAGAGGCCGATGATCAGCTACTGTCTCAATGATGTGCAAAAATGATAAGGACTCACGCATCCACCGCATAGGCGGAAGCGCATCGAAGGTTGTTCCACGGATCCACACTGATCGCAGAGACGGTATCCCCGCTGCTTCGGTGTAGGATGGGTGGGGGCAGTGTAATAGTTAGCAGCGGCGGGTGTCGCGTACATGGTGGCCATGATGTGAATTGTAGTCGATCGTAGGACCTCTGAGAGGGATGGTGCTCGTTGTTAGGCCACATCCTGGCTATTATGTGCGGTTTTATACCGCAGGCAGTCGAGGCGGGAGCGTCCATACTTTGAACGACCGGGGTATGAGAGAGTACAGAGGAACGTCCCAGCTTATTGTGAAACACCTCCATTTGGCGCCCATATCGCCTGGATTAGGACGACCGATCCTTCAGCGCGTGGCTCGTCCTTTTTGTTTCTACAACTCACGCGCCGACGTATCTTCCGTCTTTTATTGTTAGCATTGACTTCCTGCTCGTCAGGCTCAGCGTGGCTCGTCCCAGCACAAAAGGGCCTACCGACACCCATCTGCTTGAGATGCTCAACACAAAAACCAAGACGCTCAGCTTTTGTTGTCCTCGAGAGTCTCTAACGACCGCGTTTTTCCTCTGGAAGGTCACCGGATAGTCAACGTCAAACGAGAGTCCGAGCATTAGCATATTCGTAGATTTTCCGGTCTTGCAGGCAAGGTGTTCACCAACGGTGCAGTGTACGGCGTGTCCAATACGCCTCATGCCACCCACTCTCGAGCTGTCTGGAATGAGGCTGTGCACCTGCGTGGCTACCAAATACGCTGTGAGGCGAGTGCAAAATCATGGTGCGATCAGGAAGAATCTTGGTCCTGACTCCATGACAGACGGTACCGTTCAAGCCATCCGGTTTCAGTTTCTTGGAAGATTTCAAACGAGCGTGGCGGGACGTGGTTCGTCGAAGGTATCCAAAGCTTACCGATAATCACCAGCCGTCAACGCGTGTCGGATGGGGACCTATTCTTCCTGACGCCACACTTCTTCGAATTCCGCGTAACAAAGGCTCCGATGCACGAGTCCGCCAATGAGGAAATCCAGCTACCGAGACGTATCAGTCATTCAGGGTGTGAACCAGTGCAAAGCGATACGCACCTGGCATGCACCGCCATGATTGCGCGATGTTCTGTACAAAGTTTAGAACGCTCTCTCCATCCTGTCGGGACAACCTAGATGTCGTCCCGGACGTGTGCAAGCTTGATACTTGCCAGGCGCGTAACAAGGCTCTCGTTACGGTACGAGTATGGTCCGAAAATATGTACCCTACTTGTCCTAAGGCTGGAGGGCACTCACCTTGCACGGGACGGTGACTGCATGGCCTGACACGCGTTTCTACGCGACGTCACGTCCACGTGAGCCGTGACCTACGCGAGAATAGTTCACCTCGGATTGAGAACGATGTGGGCCAGGCAGTATAGCGGAAAAGATGGCATATAAATGAATTTATAAGCACTTCATTCTCAGGCCTTGTGCTTATGGTACCATCAGCACAGCTGTCGCACAAGCACTTTGGTAAGCTTTCCGCAATTTGTGCACTTGCGCGGGACGGGCTCCCAAGCATTCGGCGGATAGAGAAAGAAGAAAGTTGGGCCCGTGGGATGTCGATCGCCATCATACGATTTCCCTCTGTGGTCGTTGTGCCACCATTTTGGAGGCCAATTGCAGTACGGTGTACCGAAGTTGGCGTTGGGGCAATAGCAAGTGCCTGACAGGAAAGATCAACGTGTTTACCCAGTGGAACGGTCACTGCCTGCGTACCTTCAACCTTGTCCGTGGCACATTTCGTACAAACTTGATAGCCGCACGTTGCACACACGTCATCGCGAATGCAAGACACCCCGTCGAACAGCAGATCACATCCCGTACAGTGGGTTGGTCTTGGACGTTCAGGCTCGGTTGCTACTTCGACAGAAGTTTCCCCCTTGTCTGTGTCCTTGATGCCTCGAGCAATTTTGCACAACGTCTTATGAAGGTGCCAGTCGGCCCTTTGGCAGATCGATCTGAAAGAGAATAAAGTGAGCTGACTAGAATTTCCTGCCAATAGAGACGCGAAAGTTACGAGCAGTACGGCGTAAGATGACATCCAGAACACGTCATGAACGCGTTTTTGTGGCATGTTACACATATAACCATACTGTTGATAGTTTTGTCCGAGCGTATGACGGAAAAGATGGCCCTCTCTCTAGGGCACCGACGCAAGGAGAGATTTGGCGAAAGGACAAAGGAACAAAGGCCATCCGGCGCTCAACTACGTGCATTTTGGCACGTGGAACCTTGACTAGCACGTGCGCTTGGGCGTTTATTATAGGTGCACTTTTCAATCCTCAGGCAAGAGGTGCTCAAGATCTGAATCTGTGGTACGGGACCACCCTTTGAAGCGCCGCCAAGCCCCCGACCACTTGTCGGGCGGCTGCAGAATGTAGATTGTATCGGGTAC